>CM064548.1:47422358-47627868 GCA_032716605.1 Paralithodes platypus
AGTCTCTCTTCCCCTAAATACGTACAGTATAGCCAAAATAGTACCTTACTAAGGCTCAGTTATATGAAAATATAAAGGCTTCCTATCGCCCTGTGCCACAACAGTAAATACCATCTTACCTAGTCCCCATATCTATTGAGAGCTCAATTAAGTCCATAAGACTCGAGATCCCTACTGTCTACAGGGTCCAGAACCGAGCCTATAAATCTAACTCCCGCCCCCAGTCAAATCAGTTGAAAGCTAGACACCAACCAGGGGTCACTACCCTGCAGTTAATTTCTAGCTCTGCCCTTGTGTTGTTCCGGAGTGAGATCCCAGAACCGGAAGACTCCGTGGCAGATTTGGGTAGAAGTAACTGCCCACGTATTGAAGAACTTCACACATATGGCCCCCCTGGACGGGCGCGGGACCAGACGTGAGCCCCCAACATCAAGGACGCAAGATAACCAGGACCAGACCCATCAGATACTACCCAAGATTCCCTTTAGCAGTACTACATATTACTGTGCTGTTTTAGATTCACTAATTAATATTTCTACGAAGTGGCTAAGACCTTGCCAGTGTAATTCATAATTAACCATGTCATTTGGGACGTACTAAGCGATCAGTGCTCTTTAATTAACAGGCGACCTTGACTCTCGTAATTACTTTATTCAGATATTAAAACTCTAGTGATATCTAACGTTCGCCCACTGATTTGCGTTCTATGTATTTATGAGACAAGGATATAAAACTTAGATCAGTACCCCCTGAGGTAACTAGAACCCCCGTGCTCTAAAAATCCGTGTGTCTAATCAAGTCTGTGTTCTACTACTTGTGCACCAGAGCTACCAGTAATAATTCTAACAGTGAATATGAATCTATAAGTAACATTGATGGTCTTCGGTATATAAACCTGCGAAATCAAAGCCAGTGATCAGAAGATTAATACCTGAACGTTGGAAGTGGGAGACTAGGCTCCATCCAGATCCACTTATGCTAGTGTTGTTCAATTCTATTATATTGTCTTACACAAGTATTCTGCAGTGGTATATCAATAAACGTGATCATGTAACTTGCTACCATGTGTTTCTTTGTGTTCTCTATTCCTCATATCTTGTATTGTGCATGCAGCCTTATATACCCAGTCAATTTAGAACTCACATTACCCAAGTTAAACCTGTAGAAAAACAGGGCATAACAATAATTGCTAAAGCATACGCAGTTAAAGTTAATAAACACAATGCTGTCTTTCTTACTAATAAAGTCTAGCAGCGGCATAAAAGGTACAAGGAGCCTAGGTAGTGCGCAAGCATGCTCGTAGCCTACTGTCTCCCCTGAACAGATTTCCCTTATGTTACGTTAAGTGACTAGGAGGCTCTCTTGGTAAGTCCAGCTCTCAAGTATCTGGTCTTACCCTGGCGCTCCACAAAGGTCAACAAAATGAGGTAGCAAGCATACAAGCAAGAGTAGGCAAAGGCCCTTCGCTTGTATACTGCTACACTCGCAAAGGAAAAATATGCACAAGGGTTATAGGCTACCTAGCTCCATCGAAGTCGTACAGGCTCTGACTTGCCATATACATAATTCAGACAACGACCAAAGATACCCTCCACTGTCTAGCATTAAATAGTAACAAAGAACAACCCAATAATTAGAAGCACCCAATAATATGACTCCATGTGACTATGACTCTAATAATCCCTAAAGCTAGTGCAAAACATATATGTGAGAACTGGTGCTGGTAATACGACTGACCGACTATGGAAGTCGTATGCAGAACCAGAAGGGATGAGTAAATGAATAAAGATAAGAAGTATTGGAAAGAAGGAGTTCAGAGAGAGGAACAGCAGTAAAGAGGGTTAGATTGGGGACAGAATGCAAGGGACATCTAGGACCAAGCACAACATACCAAGCTCTAAGGAGAGATGCGGGAAGGAGCCCCCCACTACCTAGCTAAGACAGCGGCCTCCAATCACAGACAACTACGTCATGAAGAGCAGGCGTCATATGACACGCCAGGCCCGCCGGCCAATCACGAGTGGGTGGCACCGCCCAAGCGAGGAATGCACACGTACATACACACGCACATACTACCACCTCGCTGCTTCCCTCGCTCTCTCTCCCTGCAATTCACACTACATATCTTATAACTCTATCAATGATATAAAATACTTCCAAGTGTCACAGACAAGAATAAAGACAACCACTGATCTGTCTGTGACAACATGAACACTAAGAAAGAAAGAACATCGTTCTACGATTATTATAGCCCATTTCACTGCCCCGGCGAGCGCTAGCGAGTACGAGTACATTCTGGCAAGCTGGCCAGCGTAACAAGGGTTAACAAAAAAAAGAAAGAAAAGAAAAAAGAAAAAAGGATAAGTTACTGGGGGAAGGTGATGGGCGGGATACAGAACTTAGGGAGTCGCAGGCTTATTACTCCGGCATCACGCTCTAGCCATCGTTTAGTCATGACCGTGATCTTGTTATGCAGGATCTTGTTAGTGTCGAGGTCTAGATGGACACCGTCGATGTCAAGATCCTGCAGTTTTGACGAGACAGACAAAAAGCGATGTCGTGTCACGTCTAGCCTAGAGCACAATGACCGGTTAACATAATTCCTGATTTTATTATACTGCTCTGCTGGCATTCCCCTTACTCTAGAGCGGTATTCTAGGGAAATCAGGATACATTTCCCTCCCGTGTCCCTCTCGACAGCCAGAGCCAGGTCCCGTAATTCCGCAGCCAGAGCACGGGGTTCGGTGTCGGGGGTTATGTCGTTGCCCCCGATGAGTAAATAGATGTAGAGGGGCCGGTATAATACCAGCTTACCCCACTCATCGGAGGACTTAAGACTTGTGATATTAGCCACCGGCATCCCAAACTAGCGGAATTGAAATTTCCGATCCCCGGTCGCTCCCCTGTAGTCAACAGGGCCCTGGTCTGCTTCCCTCAGTCGGGTTGCATATGAGTGGCCGAAGATCGCTATGCGATCTACCTCGGCCACTACTTGCACCGGTTTATACCGGTACCCCAGACCTACACCCCCCGGATCCTTTGATCTACAACCTCCCTCAACATTGCCCTTTCTCATGCCTAACTTAGGAAATTTAACTGGGGGCCAAAGTCCCGATGGTCTGGGCACCAATATGGCGGATTTAAGGAAGATAAGTTTACTCTAGTCTACCTAAGACTGAAAATGTCCGCTTATATAATGTAAATAAATAATAATACCGGGAGTGTAACTCACTTATTAAAATCACCATAGAATACAGCTAGGCAAGGTGGAAATGCTGATAGATGGTAGGCAAATGGGTGCTATTCGAACACCATTGGATGTTTACCTTAAGGTGACCACGAGGATGCACCTGAACAATATTGAATAAATGAGGTTAAAGAAAGTTAAATAATGATAATAAGGCTTAGCTGTCAATCGGTCTGTCTGTAGGATGTAGTTGAGTTTAAGTTAATGATGTGACGCCTACCAGTGTTGGCAGAATCGCCTCCCGGTAGCCACTAGCGTTCGCCAGGGACATTGAAATGGGCTACAGTTATCAGAGAATGTTGTTCTTTCTTTCCTAGCAATCGTATTGTTACAGACAGTCCACTGGTGGTCTTTTTTTCGTCTGTGACAACGGGAAGTATTTTATTTCATTGATTGAGTATAACATGCATTGTATATTGTTAAGCAGAGAGAATAATATAGGTAGTGAGGTGGTAGTGTGTGCATGCGTATACATGTGTTGCTTCCCTCGCTCGGAGGCTCGTGCGCGTGCTTTCTCACGCCCCTTGATTGGCTGGCTTGGCTGGCTGTGTCACGTGACACCTGCTGCCTTGTGACGTCTCGGCCTGTGATTGGCCGACCATCGCGCCTTTGCGGGACCCTGTGGAACTAACCTCCTGCACGAGGGTCCACCGGAGCTGCCTTCTGGAGAGCAGGCTAGGGACACGCACGACTAACACCCTTTTTACAACTGTCTCCCATCTCCCCACCATTCTGATACTGTCTCTCTCACTCCACTTCTTCTCTTTCATTCCTCTCATCTTTTAACATCACAGCACTCCCATTGGGTTCTGCATACGATTTCATATCGGCCCATCGTATTGTGTGCGTCACTCCCTGATACATTTACATGTATTAGAATAGGCTATAAGGTTTCTTAGTCTATGGAGGTTTGATGACTCTGTGTGTGTCTCCCTCAATGTCCTTAGTTTATGGAGGTTTGATGACTCTTCGTGTGTGTCTCCCTCATTATCAGTAGTGCTCTGCTGGGTTATTTAATGCTAGACTAGGATAAGGTTTTTGATATCGTTATCACCGATGTGTGTATGGTTCGTTTATACCTACACGACTTCGATGGTTTCTGTGGTAGCCTAGGTAGTCCTTTTGGTTGTGCCTTTTGCGAGTACAGCATTGTGTTGTAAGAGGGCATTAGCCTACTACCTTATAAACACAGTGCTGCCTCTTTGCTTGACTTTTGAGGGATCGCCAGGGTAGAGCCAGATCCTTGAGATCTGGGTTTACCAAGAGAGCATCCCCGTCATTAACACCTAAAGAGCGGCCTAGGCGGTATAAAATATGTAGCCACCAGCGGGGTGTTTTTAGCCAAAATAGGGCTGTTTACGTGATCATTTTCATGCCTAAATAAGATCCCTGAAAGGGCATAAACAGAGCTTTCCAATGACACCATAACGATCCTTTTATGACGGCTAGTTTTCTTGCAACACGCCGCAACACGAGTGCAAAAAGCATGTAATTCGGTACTTTCCCCATACAATTCAGTATGTAGCGAGTGAGAGAGGGAGGGAGGAGGTGGGATTCGTGTCAGTAGGTTCGCCGTGGTGGTCTGGAGCAGTCATACGCTCGCTACTCTCCTGCCACCACTTGTCTCTCTCTCTCAGCAACATTACGTGCTGAAATTGCCACACGACCTATGTCGCGCGCCGCCAGATAGTCCAGATTTATTATACTCGACTTATGTTGCGCGCCGACATTTAGGGCTTAACGTAACTTTAAACATACTGCCTTAACACCTTACGAGCGGCCTAGGTGGTATATAATATGTAGCCACCAGCGGGGTGTTTTTAGCCAAAATAGGGCTGTTTACGTGATAATTTTCATGCCTAAATAAGACCCAGAGCGTAAAACAAGTATCTATCCCTGAAAGGGCATAAACAGAGCTTTCCAATGACACCATAACGATCCTTTTATGATGGCTAGTTTTCTTGCAACAACCGTGCAACGCGAGTGCAAAAAGCATGTAATTCGGCACTTTCCCCATACAATTCCGTATATAGCGAGTGAGAGAGGGAGGGAGGAGGTGGGATTCGTGTCAGTAGGTTCGCCGCGGTGGTCTGGAGCAGTCATACGCTCGCTACTCTCCTGCCACCACTTGTCTCTCTCTCTCAGCAACATTACGTGCTGAAATTGCCACAAGACCTATGTCGAGCGCCGCAGATAGTCCAGATTTATACTCGACTTATGTTGCGCCCCGACAGTTATGGGTTAAGGACCACGCTAGGCTATGAGCCTGTCTTGCTCAGCCACAGTTTCCTAACCTTGATATCCCAGCTAGATATTATTCACTTAGCAGACACTAGTTAGGACATAAGCTCTTTTGATATGTATGCATTATTATTCACAAACATTTATTAGTCTAGGTTGTTGTTGAGTTGCACAACCATAGTAGACTGTTTCGTTGATAAGGAAGTACTTCTCTTTTAGTGTCGAGCATTACTACCGTTGCGCATTTATAGTATTCTCGTGTCAGTTAACATTATATGTCCTATCTTTTTGTGTATTCGCTGCACACGTGTGGTGTCCAGCCTCCTGCCTTTATATAGTATAAGATACGAGCATCTTATGAGCATCAGACATTCTTCAGAAGTTTCCAGGTCTATGCTGTAGGACTATACTTCACTTGCTTTCAGATAGGAGTGAAGGGTTTATTGTTGTTTAGAGTAACTGTATTAAAGCATCTTTTTATTGAATTAAATCTTGCAGTGATTTAATTGATCTTTCCCTAGATTCTTGATGCATTTTAACGTAACTTGCATCCTGTGTGTTATCAGGCTATACCAGTGTGGGTTAGACTGAAGTAGAGTACATTTATGCCCAGTTAAGGATACCCCGTTATCACAGATTAACTCGGAAGGGTATAGGTGTTTTGTTCGCCGGCATATAAGTTCAAGGGTTTGGATCTAGCGTACCGTTGTTGCATAGTGCCCTATTACTAGTCCAATCTTTAAGTGCCCTTGTTTTAATCGTAGCCCCGGTCGTAACAAATGGCGACCTTGCCTAGTATCTTATCTTAGTCGTCACAACAACTAGTGAACTAAGAAATAATTGCAGGATTTCTGGACATTTGTTTTTGAGGAATATTTTGGACACGTGGGAATTTTTTTGGTAACGTGGTATAGCACTTGAGTTGTCTTCAAGCATTTTTGAGTGAATAGTGCTACATGAGAGTGGGTACTTCTTTTTTTTTATAAACGTTGAGAATTTCCGGTGGACACTATGTCGAACAACGGATTAGTGTACAATGAGGCCACAGTACGGGAAGCAGGCGAGGAGGTGGAGAAGGTGGAGTTGCCTAGCGGCGCTCGGGTGGTAAACAGTGAGGAGGATGCTCGGATATTTTTGGAGGAGCCTGTGTCAGTGGATCGTGTGTCGGGGCTAGACCGGTATGGACTACAGTGTGTAGCCACGGTCTTAGGGTTTCCCGGTACTAGCAGTTTGTCGAGAGGTGAGCTGGTTACCTGTGTGCTCGGTGGGGTGCGTGCGGCTTCGGGTGGAGCGGGAGCTGGGGCACTTTCTGCCCAGCCCCCATTCCACTCGACTCCTACCATGGCGCCCCCTCGGGCTCCGGAGCCGGGTACGTTCCCGCAGGCCGATGCCCGCTGGCGGTTGGGTATACCTCTAATTGATTCGTGGGGTGGGTCCCAATAGTAGCACCCCCTCCTCAGGGTTTGTCTGCCGAGATGTTGTTTCAGCTCGAACTAGCCAAAATTCAGCAGCAGCAGCGGGAATCTGAGCTTAAGATTCAGGCTGAGGAGAGAAAGTCCATACGTGAGGCTGAGCTCAGGCAGCAGCAGCAGCAGCGGGAGGCTGAGCTTCAGGTGGAGGCTACAAAGTACTGTGCAGACATAGATCTTGAGAAGTCGCGGGTGGAGTCGACAGGGCAGCGTCTCGGTTCTGGGAATCGAGGTCTTGATCAGTCTTTATCGCACCTTCTTAAGTTAGTACCTGTATTTGACGAGTCGGGTGTCACCGAGTTTTTCCTACGTTTTCAGAAGAAGTGCCGGGAGCACCAATGGCCCGAGGTTAAGTGGGCAGCCCTTGTTTTCTCTAGGTTGGTTGGCAAAGGACTCAAGGCATATGATGCGTTGCCCTTGGAGTCTTGCATTGTTTATGAGGTATTGAAGGAGGCTGTCCTGCGGGCATATGAGTTACAACCAGAGACTTATAGGTTGAAGTTCCGGGGTGTTACGAAGGGTCGTGAGTGCGCCTTTCTTGAACATGCCCGGGAACTGTCTGACGCTTTTGGGAATTGGCTGAGATCGGAGAAGGCAACGACGTTTGATGAGATAAAACAGTTCATGCTTCTCGAGCAATTCTTTAAGTGTACGGGCAGCGACCTGACGTTGAACCTTAAAGAGAAAAACCCTAAAACTCTACAGGAGGCAGCTGAGATGGCTGACCTTCGGTTATTGCTGATTCGTGGGTGCGGGTCTGCACAACGGAACGATGCAGGTAACAAGGGGCGCAACACCCCACCCCCCCGAGTCAGTGATACACCATATAACAATAAAAACAAGAGCAATGATATTAAGTCTGACCATAAACCTAATACCGTCCTGTTTAAGAAGGGTCCCGGGCCCTTCCCCACCTCAAGGGAAGCCCAAGGGGGAGATAGAGTGTTTTCATTGTCATAAGAAGGGGCATTTTGCACGATCCTGTCCTAGCAAACTACCTACTGCAGTCGTGTCTTTGGCTCGCAACATTGGGGTGTCTTTAAGGTCTTCTGCTATTACCCGGGGTGATATGACAGATGCGGGGGCACAGCCAGTGAAGAAGTGTCCGGAAGGCTCGAACCCTGTCCGCGATGCTTTTTGTGGCCATCGAGGGCGCGGCTGTGTGAGTTGGGCTGGTTGCAAGTATGGGTTGGAGTTGCTGCGAGATACAGGTGCATCCCAGACTTTAATGAAGAACTTTACAGGCAAACCTATAAACGCGGCACGGGTGGTTGTGGTGCAAAGTATCAATGCTACGAGGTCATACCCGTTGGTTCGAGTAGAGCTGGAGGTTGATGGTGTTACACGGGAGCTTGATGTTGGAATCATGGAGAAACTGCCAGTAGAGGGCGTCGACCTTCTTCTTGGCAACGACTTTGCAGTGCCCACTTCTGAGGTTCCACCCTTAGTTGTTGCTGAGAGGGCGGCCGACGTGAGTAGGGAGGCGCAGGAGTTGGTCGAGAGGTGTCAATTACAGCAGATGGCTTGTGTTGTCACCCGATCTCGTGCATCTAAAGTGTCACAGCCTATTCCTCAGTCTCTAGAACCGCGGAGGAACGGTCGGAAGGAGCAAGCTAAAGCTGGGAAAAGTTTTGTGAGTTTTGACCCAGCGGCTCTTCTTGGCGACTCAGTATTAGCACCTATGTTTAGGTCCGGAGTGGCCCCAGAACCTGTCACACTTGGTGAGGAGGTGGGGGGTGAGAAAACTCGGAGACAGCACCGTTACACCCGTAAGCAAGATAGGATAGAACAGCTTAGTATCGGGGGAGGCCATAACTTGCTCCGGGAGCATCTAGATAAGTTGGCTCCTTCGGATATTTGTAAGCTACAGTTAGATGATCCTGAGCTTCAAAGGTGTAGCAACGGTGCAGTGGAACTTGAGGAGGACGGGGATGCAAAGCCGGGGGACTTCTTTCATTTGGAGGGTGTTTTGTACAGGCGTTTTCTAGATCCCAGACGAAGTTGGGAGGGCGGGTCGAGAGTGGTTGACCAGTTGGTTGTGCCTCGCGTGTGCCGTGATAGCCTACTGAGGTTGGCGCATCATATACCGTTTGCAGGGCATTTGGGTGTACGTAAGACGGTAGCAGCCTTGGATAAATTGTTTTGGTGGCCGGGTATGAAGGCACATGTGGCATCATGGTTGGCCATGTGTAGTACTTGCCAGACAGTAGGTAAACCAAACCAGTGCATCCCCAAGGCTCCGTTACACCCTATTCCTGTAGTCGGGCCACCGTTCAGTAAGGTTATAGTCGACATGGTTGGCCCTCTCCCCCCTACTGGTGCAGGCAATAAGTACCTCCTCACCATTATGGATGTTGCCACTCGTTACCCGGATGCTTACTCCATGCGAAATGGTACTGCAAAGACTGTTGTTCGTAACTTGCTATTGTACTTCTCTAGGTACGGGTACCCGCAGGAATTGCAGTCGGACCAAGGATCCAACTTTACTTCTAACCTGTTTAAACAGACCATGCAGCAGCACGGTGTGAGTGCCGTTGTCTCTTCAGCCTACCACCCAGAGAGTTAGGGGGTATTAGAGAGGTGGCACTCGACTCTCAAGAGTATGCTGCGGTGCTATTGTGTTGAGAATGGTAAAGACTGGGATCTTGGGTTACCTTATGTGTTATTCGCTGCTCGGGAGGTACCTGGTGAAAGCCTAGGGTTTAGTCCCAATGAGCTAGTCTTTGGACATCAGGTCAGAGGCCCCTCAACATGGTAAGGGAGATTTGGGAGGGCACAGCAAAACCAGGTTCCATGTTAAAGTACGTCCTCAAAAGCCGTGAAAGAATGTTGAGAAGCCTGGAGTTGGCAGGTAGGAATTTGGTAGGGTCTCAAGCCTTGATGAAGGACAGGTACGATGAGAAGACAAAACTCCGGGAGTTTAGGGTGGGGCAGGAGGTGTTAATTTTGTTACCCCTGCCCGGACATACGTTGTCTGCCAAGTACGCTGGTCCTTACAAGGTGGTTAAGAAGATCTCTGACCTAGACTATCTTGTGGCTACTCCGGATAGGCGTAAGAAGAACCAGCTGTGCCATGTGAACCTGGTAAAGGAGTTTGTGAGGCGACCCCCTGAGCCTCTCGCTGTCCCAGTGTTGACCTGCAGTGGTCATGGTGGAGAAGGAGTGAGGGACAGTGAAGCTCAGGTGGAAGATAACTGGGAGTGTCATGTCTCTGCGAACCAGTGGGCGGGGAACTCCAGACAGGTGGCTGACGAGGGTTTAGTGCACCTGCCTGAGCAACAGCGTTTAGCCGTGCAGCGCCTGTTTGATTCATACCCCACTGTGTTCGCGGAGCATCCAGGCCTCACAACTCGGGTGGTGCATGACATAGACGTGGGAGATCACCCCCCCTTTAAATCAGTACCCTACGGAATTCCACCTATTAAGCTCCCGGCCCTCCGAGCGGAGTTAGATTATATGTTAGAACGGGGGTTGATTGAGAAGGGGGCAGTGAGGTGGACATCTCCTGTCACTCTACAGCCTAAGCCTGACGGGAAGGTTCGCTTCTGCGTTGACTATCGGAGATTGAACGAGTTGACTCCCACCAATGCTTATCCCCTTCCCTGTGTTGATGGTAGTGTGGATAAGATTGGTAAGGCAAAGTTTATAACTAAAGTAGACCTAGTAAAAGGCTACTGGCAAGTGCCCTTGTCTGAGCGGGCGAAGGGGGTATGCGGGTTTGTGGTTGATGGGAACACCTACCGTTGCAATGTGATGCCGTATGGTCTTAAGAATGCCCCAGCAACCTTCCAGAATCTTATGAATGAGCTAGTAGCTGACATCCCTAACTGCACCGTCTACCTAGATGACGTTATAATCTACGATGACAACTTTGAGAGTCACTGTGAGCACATAGAAGCCTTGTTTCGGAAGCTCAGTGAGGCCAGCTTGGTGGTCAATCTGGGCAAGTGTGACTTTGTCCGGGCAACTGTACAGTATCTCGGGTTTGTGGTCGGGTTAGGCCCGGTGTGCCCCCCCCCCCCCCCCCCAGAACAAGATACAGGCTATTAACCAGTTCCCCAGGCCGTCCACCAAGCGGCAGATCATGAGATTTTTGGGCATGATCAGTTACTATCGCCGTTTCATTAAGGGTTATTCTACTGTCTTAGCTCCTCTGACAGATTTATTGAAAAAAGAGAAAAAGTTCAAGTGGGCACCTGAGTGTGAAAGGGCTTTTTCGCTGGTCAAGCACCTGTTATGCTCAGGGCCCCTGACTTTGAAAGACCATTCCAGCTGGCAACAGATGCTAGCGGTGTAGGGGCTGGTGCCGTCTTCATGCAAACAGACGAGGAAGGTTTGGAGCATCCAGTCAGTTTCTTTTCAAAGAAGTTTAATTCCGCTCAGAAAAACTACTCGGTGGTAGAGAAAGAACTGCTGGCAATAGTGTTGGCGCTCAGGCACTTTGAAGTATATGTTCCTGCCTATGGACCAGTCGTGGTGATTTATACCGATCACCACCCTCTTAAATTTCTGAACCAATTCCATAACCGGAATATGAGGCTGACCCGTTGGTCACTCTTGTTGCAAGAATACAATCTAGACATTCGCCATATTGCCGGTTGTGAGAATGTGATTGCAGACTGTTTGTCGAGGGTTGGAGGATCCGGCGTAGATCACCACAGGTATGTGGGTTTGAGTGGAGAAAAACTAGGCTTGCCCCTGTAGAGCAGCCGTCAAAAACAACATTAAAATTAAATCAAAAAATCACATAAAAACTCTTTCTTTTTGATAGTTAATTGTAAGTTGCCAATAGTATAGCTAATGTCCTAAGTTGAACCTGTCTTTCACTTAGGAGGCTGGGCTCTGTGAAGCTCGCTCTGGGAGCATAGTAGGCTAAAATTATACTATTATGTTTGGGAGGGGTTATAAGATTTTCTTTATGTTAAAATGTTGTTTTATGTAAGATTGAGCTTTGCATTTCATTTTTCTGGTGGAGTGGCTAAGTGTGTCGGGTCTTGTCGGCATTCTGCCTTGTCAGATATCGTGCTCGCCTAGGGTTGAGCGTCCTATATCTTGGGCGGGGTGTGACGCCTACCAGCGTTGGCAGAATCGCCTCCCAGTAGCCACTAGCGCTCGCCAGGGACATTGAAATGGGCTACAGTTATCAGAGAATGTTGTTCTTTCTTTCCTAGCAATCGTATTGTTACAGACAGTCCACTGGTGGTCTTTATTTTCGTCTGTGACAACAGGAAGTATTTTATTTCATTGATTGAATATAACATGCATTGTATATTGTTAACCCGGGAACTGCTGGGAGACTCTTAAGAGTTGCCCCGGCGGACTGCGGGAAGACTCTTAAGAGTCAGAGAAAAAAAAAAATCAACTTTAACCCCTTACTATGCGGCGCTCGACTTAAGTCGAGTGAAAGAAACTAGGAGAGAACGGGTGAAAAATGGGTGAAGATCGAGTGAAAATGGGTGGAACAGTAATGAACCATACGTCCAACATCTGTGGCCTCCCGGCCCACACTAACTTCAGTTCCCCCACCGCACGGGTGGATGACAGTGTGACCAATAGTTAGCGAAAAGTGAACAATGTAGCAAAATCAGCTAAACTTCCATCTTTGAGGTAACACTGTCAGGGCCCCACGAGTGCTACGTAGCTGTATGTGGTGTCATTGTGTAGCGATTTCCGCCTAGTTTTCGGCACAATACAGTTCCTTTCATGCTGATGGTTGATATTGCAGTCAGAATGGCCTGAAAAGGCCCAAAACGACCACAGACCCCCCGCTCTTAGAGGGTTAAACATTGATTTTTTTTTTTTTTTTGGCCCCTGGGCCATGCAAAATATCACTCCTCTACCTCCCCTCCTTCCCCACTTTCCTCCCCTCCTTCAGTTATCACCTATTTTCCCTGTTATTCCCTTATTCTGAGGTATATTTTCGTGCTAACATTAGCGAGTTGCAAGCAGGGCATTGTCAACACTGATAGCAAGCGAGTGCAAGAGAGAGAGAGAGAGTATCGATCGACTGTGTCTCAGAGGCCTTGGGGGAAATTGGCAGGAAAGCAGGTTGCCTCACCCATACATTATATAACTCGCGGCCTGTATCTCCGATTTTGACCATCCAAACGCTGTTTTCACTCGTTTATTGTTGTTTCAGGTTAATACCTTTATAATCAACCCATAATAGGCGCGTATGGATAAGTATTAATGCTATTTATGGTAAAATGAATATTTTAGTGATGGAAACAGCTCAAATACGTCAGCACAGGCGGACGTTTCTAATTACCCTCATGCGCACATCTTAGGTTAAGGAGAGAGAATAATATAAGCAGTGAGGTGGTAGTGTGTGCGTGCGTATAGATGTGTTGCTTCCCTCGCTCGGAGGCTCGTGCGCGTGCTTTCTCACGCCCCTTGATTGGCTGGCTTGGCTGGCTGTGTCACGTGACACCTACTGCCTTGTGACGTCTCGGCCTGTGATTGGCCGACCATCGCGCCTTTGCGGGACCCTGTGGAACTAACCTCCTGCACGAGGGTCCACCGGAGCTGCCTTCTGGAGAGCAGGCTAGGGACGCGCACGACTAACACCCTTTTTACAAATGTCTCCCATCTCCCCACCATTCTGATACTGTCTCTCTCACTCCACTTCTTCTCTTTCATTCCTCTCATCTTTTAACATCACAGCACTCCCTTTGGGTTCTGCATACGATTTCATATCGGCCCATCGTATTGTGTGCGTCGCTCTCTGAGATATTTACATGTATTAGAATAGGCTATAAGGTTTCTTAACCTATGGAGGTTTGATGACTCTGTGTGTGTCTCCCTCAATGTCCTTAGTTTATGGAGGTTTGATGACTCTTCGTGTGTGTCTCCCTCATTATCAATAGTGCTCTGCTGGGTTATTTAATGCTAGACTGGGATAAGGTTTCTGATATTGTTGTCACCGATGTGTGTATGCTTCGCTTATACCTACACGACTTCGATGGTTTCTGTGGTAGCCTAGGTAGTCCTTTTGGTTGTGCCTTTTGCGAGTGCAGCATCGTGTTGTAAGGGGGCATTAGCCTACTACCTTATAAACACAGTGCTGCCTCTTTGCTTGACTTTTGAGGGATCGCCAGGGTAGAGCCAGATCCTTGAGATCTGGGTTTACCAAGAGAGCATCCCCGTCATTAACGTAACTTTAAACATACTGCCTTAAGGACCACGCTAGGCTATGAGCCTGTCTTGCTCAGCCACAGTTTCCTAACCTTGATATCCCAGCTAGACATTATTCATTTAGCAGACACTAGTTAGGACATAAGCTCTTTTGATATGTATGCATTATTATTCACAAGCATTTATTAGTCTAGGTTGTTGTTGAGTTGCACAACCATAGTAGACTGTTTCGTTGATAAGGAAGTACTTCTCTTTTAGTGTCGAGCATTACTACCGTTGCGCATTTATAGTATTCTCGTGTCAGTTAACATTATATGTCCTATCTTTTTGTGTATTCGCTGCACACGTGTGGTGTTCAGCCTCCTGCCTTTATATAGTTTAAGATACGAGCATCTTATGAGCATCAGACATTCTTCAGAAGTTTCCAGGTCTATGCTGTAGGACTATACTTCACTTGCTTTCAGATAGGAGTGAAGAGTTTATTGTTGTTTAGAGTAACTGTATTAAAGCATCTTTTCATTGTATTAAATCTTGGAGTGATTTAATTGATCTTTCCCTAGATTCTTGTTTATGCATTTTAACGTAACTTGCATCCTGTGTGTTATCAGGCTATACCCCAGTGTGGGTTAGCCTGAAGTAGAGTACATTTATGCCCAGTTAAGGATACTCCGTTATCACAGATTAACTCGGAAGGGTATAGGTGTTTTGTTCGCCGGCATATAAGTTCAAGGGTTTGGATCTAGCGTACCGTTGTTGCTTAGTGCCCTATTACTAGTCCAATCTTTAAGTGCCCTTGTTTTATTCGTAGCCCCGGTCGTAACAATGATGAGAGCTAGATGAAACCGGAACCAGGATCGCGGTGAACTAAAGAGTGGAGTTGTTGCTTGGATGAAGTATAAAAGTGCTCTGACGCGGTGCGCCACAATCCAAGACGTCATCGCATTACGCTACGAATCTAGCGGCTACTGCTAAGTTAGTAGCGGATATCTAGCGGTAAATATCGCACCGCTTTCATAATATTACAGCATGGTTTATATGATAAATCATATATGCATTCCTAAAGACACTTAAATACTATACTTTCGTATAATAGGCCTTATCTAACTTATTAAGCTTACATACTGTACAAACTGTATCTAGGGTATGGAACATAGAAAATGTAGGTTATACCACTGACTATCGTGAATCCACGATACATCTGAAATCTTCTGCGTTTTGGTGGAAGGGGCCCATGTGGCTCCGAAACAAAGACGAGTGGCCAGAAGACACAATACCAGATGACCCAACGCCAAAAGTAACTAGCCAAGTCATTGGGACCAATGATGAACAGGACACACAGTTATGGAACTTGGAAAAATATGGCAGTTATGATAAATTAATTCGGGTAGTTGCATGGACTATTCGATACAAGAATAGTTTGAAGGCAAAAATTAAAAGGACGTCTCCCACAGACAGTGCCAGCCTCAGCATAAAGGAACTAAAAATAGCAGAAAAGTAGCTCAAAGTAGCTCAAAGATGTACGAGATGCTGTGTGGTGACAAGGGTACTCGCAATAATTTGGTAAACCAATTAGGACTTGTCATGAAAGGAGGTTCAATTGTATGTGAAGGTAGATTGAAGTTAGCAGCTCTTCCTGATTCAATGAAATATCCAATCCTACTGCCTTCCAAACATCCTTTCACTACCATGCTCATCAGTATGTGCCATCATGTCTGTTGTCACTATGGAGTTAATCACGTGGTCGCATATATACGGCAAAGATGGTGGATTCCTAAGATAAGACAAGCTGTAAAACAAGTGACCAGTAAGTGTATAACCTGTCATAAAATACAGGGTAATACCTACGCAAAAGCTAGAGTACCTCCCCTGTCAGACATCAGGATTACTAGAGATCTCTTTAACACCTTAAGAGCGGCCTATGCGGTTTATTTATATGTACCGCCCAGCGGGGTGTTTTTAGCCAAAATAGGGCTGTTTACGTGATCATTTTCATGCCTAAATAAGACCCAGAACGTAAAACAAGTATCTATCCCTGAAAGGGCATAAACAGAGCTTTCGAATGACACCATAACGATCCTTTTATGATGGCTAGTTTTCTTGCAATAACCGTGCAACGCGAGTGCAAAAAGCATGTAATTAGCCACTTTCCCGATACAATTCCTTATATAGCGAGTGAGAGAGGGAGGAGGGAGCTGGGATTTGTGTCAGTATGTTCGCCGCGGTGGTCTGGAGCAGTCATACGCTCACTACTCTCCTGCCACCACTTGTCTCTCTCTCTCAGCAACATTACGTGCTGAAATTGCCACTCGACCTATGTCGAGCGCCGCCACATAGTCCAGCTTTATTTAACTCGACATATGTTGCTCGCCGCTAATTAAGGGTTAAGGTCACGGGGGTCGATTATACAGGAGCAATTCCTGTCCGGGACTCACACAACAACAAGGCTTATATTCTATTATTTACGTGCGCTACTACAAGAGCTATTCACATTGAAGTAGTTAGCAATATGACCTGTGACAGCTTTATCCATGCATTCCGGAGATATTGTAGTAGGCAGGGATTTCCACAGATAATGTTAAGCGACAATGCTGCTACATTTGTAGGAGCTTCCAGACACTTGAAAGACTTCCAAAGCGATCCCAGTCTTCAGGCTCATCTTACCGAAATCCGATGTGAATGGCGTTTTATACCAGCACGTGCGCCTTGGTTCGGAGCTATTTGGGAGAGCCATAAGTATTGTGAAGGCTGGGCTTAAAATGGTACTAGGTCGCACTCTAGTCTCCTTTGAGGAACTAACTACTGTCCTATTGGAGCTGGAGGCTACCGTGAATGATCGCCCCTTAACGTATGTCTCGGGTGATCTGGAGGACCCTTGTCCTATTACTCCATCCATGCTGGTTAAAGGTCGTAGACTTCGTGACTTTCCAAAGGACGTAATTCAGCTAGATGAGCTGCAAGATCCTAGTTATGAGAGTAAAGCAGCGATACACAGCAGGTACAATTACATCAATAAATTGATCCGGGACCTATGGAGACGTTGGTCTAGTGAATACTTGGCATCACTACGAGAAGCCTATAAGAATAAAAGAGGCTCATCAAGCAGTGTATGTCCAAAGGTAAATGACATCGTTCTTATACATGACGAGGGACCTTGTGTCCTTTGGAAACTTGGTAGGGTGGTTAGACTCTATCCAGGACGAGATGATCTGGTTTGAGTGGTTATGGATATTCGTTAGTTAGATGGTTCAGTGGGCTGTATAATAATACCTACCGGTATACTTAATGATTGATGGGAATGATGATTAATGATCTATGGATTAGTATGGATAGATGGAGAATTGATGAGCTAAGTACTATCACTAATGGGGCGAAAGGTGAGGTGAAAACACGAGAGTGTAAGCAGACGGTCTGGTTGTGGTGGCGGCTAGGTAGAGAGTGCAGGACCCTCACAATATTCGCGAGAGGTCCGCCAATATCACGCATGCGCAAATGGGTAGGTATATATTTTCCCACCCAACTATAATTACCTAAGTTCATAGGAATGATAGACTACCCAATATCCAATATAGAACATAATTATTAACTTCTTAATTATTCTATATAACCATTGATCCCACAAACTTAATACTAAATACTTAATGTAATACTTAACCTCTCCGCGGCGCACAGGGGGTTTTCTACAGGGTAAGACTGTGCGCAGCTATGATGATTTTGGGACCTCTTGCCAATTTCGATAAAAAGTACATCATCGTGTAGGGAATGTTTGCGTGCATCGGCCCATATATATTTGACCCCCCAAAAAATGTCTGGGGGGGGTAGGGGAACGGTCCGTAGTTGAAAAATGTGGAGCGAATGGCACCGCGCGGCTAGATTGTCATCGAGCGGCGAGATTTCCCGGCCGAATTTTTACGCGCGCAGGGGATAGAAGGAGAGGGAGGAGGGGGTGGGTTACCGCGTATTATCACGTATATCTCCTTTTTGGAGCCCTTTTAGGCTATTTAGAGTATGTATACGTGTGTAGGCCACCCATATAACAATGAATATGCCTCATAGTGACCAAAAATTGCAATATATAAGGGAATTATAAGAGAATTTTTAGGCGGGAATGAAGATGTGTTGGAGGTTTGGCGGCAATTTATGAGCTGAGAGTGTGGTTTACGCCATACATATCACGTATATCTTGTACGTAGAGCACTGTCATGCTATAATACAGACTTGTACGTATGTATACGTGCCATATATCAAAATATATACCACATATAGACCAATTGATGCGATATTTACGCACATTATCAATGAGTTTCTATGCATGAACAAAGGTGTGAGTGAGTTGTGCTGGGAATGAAAGGGGGAGAGGGTGTGTTACGCCATAAATATCACGTAAATCTTGTATTTAGAGCACTGTCATGCTATAATACAGACTTGTACGTATGTATACGTGCCATATATCAAAATATATACCGCATATAGACCAATTGATGCGATATTTACGCACATTATCAATGAGTTTCTATGCGTGAACCAAGGTGTGACTGAGTTGTGCTGGGAATGAAAGGGGGAGAGGGTGTGTTACGCCATAAATATCACGTAAATCTTGTATTTAGAGCACTGTCATGCTATAATAAAGACGTGTACATATGTAGGCGTCCCATATAACAAGGAATATACCGCATATAGCCCAATTGATGCGATATTTACGCAAATTGTGAATGTGTTTCTAGCAGACGGAAGCCTGAAAGGGTGGGTTGGGGGTGGGTGGGTGGGAGGGAGGCATGCAGGGGTGCAATGAGTGAGTGAGTGAGTCGTGGAGAGATGGAAGTCAGGCAGATCTCTAGATAGATAACCAGCTTTATGATAATTGTGGAGGCGCCCCAGGTGTATTGATGTCTTGGTATTTTGAACCTTATGTCTACCAGATGGCTGGTGTTCGTTGCCATCAACAGGTCTACAATAACATGAGTCAGGAATGGAGAGAGAGAGAGAGAGAAACTGAGACATGCGTATGTTGTACGTATAAATGGACTTCAGAATTGCATTTTTATGCAAGCAGACATTGCATTTTAGACACATGTGAAGTACCACAGAAACATGTAGGCCATTGACTGTAAATAAAGTACTATATTATAGACCACCAGCGACGGTGCTGAGTCAACACAGGCAGATTGCCTTTTGTGATAGAGAGCTAAATATAGACTGGTGTCTCCTAACACTTGCGAAAGGGTAGATTGCCACCAGAGAAACGTTTACTTATTTATTTCGAAGTAATATGCAATCTAAATGTATATTCGAGACCTACTGCAATTATTTGTATGACAGTCATGACTATGTATAATCCAATATACGCGCGTAGGCGAGACATAAGAAAGCTGGTTGAGCAATTTTCGACACCCACACAGTTATTATTCATTTTTATTTACAATATTATACAATACAAATGTATTTGTGAAGAGTATTTTATCCATTATTGTATTTATACCAATTTTGTTCCCAGACAGAGCTGCTGTTGATGGTGTAGCTGGGACATAAAGGAGCAGCAAGGGTCACCTCGTGACCGCTTGACCGTGTGAAAATGAGTGGAGTCGCACTGAGAGGGGCAATTTTGCTGAGTGTTTGGGCAATTTTTGACAGAATAAAGTTATATAATTACTAATTCTTGACAGAGACAAACTTTTATAAACCTTGGCATGATATAATTGATAATCCCATCAATTTACAAACGTAAATTGGTGGGATAATTCATTTTTTTTTGTATATTGTCCTTTCGATTGTAGACACAAAGTTTTCAGTGATATTTGGTATGAGCTCCTGTGGCATGGTTGGTAAGGTCGCGGACTGGAACACTCAAAGTGTTGTAGGGTAGTGGGATCGAATCCAGGAGGGGGTTATGGGGAAGGTTTTATATTGTCTAGACAATTTTTGATAAAAAATTTTTTTTACAAGATCATGCCATTGTCTTCAAACAATATGAAATATTCATAGAATATATCATATTGTAAGAATACAATGACATGACCTTGTTTTTTTTTGTTTTTTTTTATTATTTTTTTTTATTATCTTAGTAGGTTTGACAGGATTTATTGAAACATATTTATTTTTGTACAATTCATTTGAGGTAAGAAAATAATTATATACACATTACTTTGGCTAATAACAAACATATATATTGATATACTAAAAAAAGAAGGCATATTACATGTAAATCTTTGAAACTTATAAACTAAATAATGAAACATACAATTATATAATGTAAAAGCTATATCACAGGGACATCTTTGGAACTTATACATTATATAATATATATGTTACATTATGAGGTAGCGTGATCAATTAGGTCAGGTCAGGTAAGGTAGGGCGCGAGTCCAGGGCAGGGCAGGGCAGGGGGCGAGTCCAGGGCAGGGCAGGGGGCGAGTCCAGGGCAGGGCACGGGGCGAGTCCAGGGCAGGGCATGGCAGGGGGCGACACTCAGTAGTTCTTGAAGGTGTGGTAGTCCCTGAAGCAGTCACCCAGGCAGAGTGGAACTTTGCACTCGGCGCACATTGAGGTGACTCTTTTCGTGACATGGGGTTTTCCTGACACTGGAGCTGCAGACGGTGCACTGTGCCTGCCTGTGACGAGTGCCAAGCATCTCAGTGTTGATGGGGTAGTGTCTTTCGACACCCAGCTGGATGCGGTCAGGAACGTGATCCCCACGCCATGCCGTACGTCTGTGAGTGGTGGTGCCATACTTCTCCAGGAGTTGGTAGGAGACGTTGTAGACGAACTCCCGGAATTTCAGCTTCTGGTTTGGGGCCATATCCTTTTTCACCAACCACAAGTTGTAGGCGTTCAGCATCGTTATATCAACTAAATGGAGGAAGAGCTTGTGATACCACTTCACAGTCTTCCTCAGACACTCAACGCCTGACAGCTGACAGTCAGACTTGTCCACCAGGCGCATGTTTTTAGTGTAGTCCACTACCATGTCGGGCTTGTAGATTGTCTTCCTGGTTCGGTAGTGGATTTTGCCAGAATCCACCTGGGCACCTGTGTGGACGGTGGAAAGCAGGTGGACGTCTCGCTTATCCTTCCACTTCAGGGCTATCAGTTTCCCACACTTCTCGAGCTGCTTGTATTTCTGCCCCTTTCGTCGCCTTCTTCGCACATGCCTCTCGCGGTGTTCCTGGGCTAGGTCGTCTTCTGAAGGTGTGTCACTGGAGGAGGCATCTGTGAGAGGAATGACATCACCTGTGAAATTTGGCATAAACTTTCTTGTCTTTCTGACATTCCCTCATGACCCCGTTTGGTTGTCATGAAGAAACTGGCAGAGAGCAGGAGAAGTATACCAGTTGTCAGTGTAGATGATGTGGCCTTTGCCCAGGTAAGGTGCCAACATTTTCCTGACGATGGCACCTGCCATGCCCATGGGGTCATTGGCAGCGGCTTTCGGTATGTCAATTTCAGTGCCTGTGTACACGATCATGTCAAGCACTATTCCAGTTTCGCAGTCACACAAAACGAAGAGCTTGATTCCGAACCTATGCCTTTTCAAGGGGATATATTGCTTGAAAACAAGACGTCCATTGAAGAGCACGAGCGACTCATCAATCACCAAATTGAGGAAGGGGTAAAAGTATTTCCTATACCTCTCCAACAACATGGTGAACACATCCCGAACTTTCCATATCCTGTCAATCCTGTTAGGATTTTCGTTGTCTGCAAAGTGCATAAATCTTAGCAGCAACAAAAATCTGTCACGAGTCATGAACTTATTGAAAGTTGGGGTGGCGATGAGAGGGTCGTGCTTCCAATAGTGTTGCAACACATGCTTCTTGATCAGAGGCATGAGGAACAACAAGGCAAAGAACGTCAGAAATTCTTCCACAGTCGTATCCACCCAGCCTCGTATTCTCGCTTTTGGAGAAAGGACATCCAATCTGCCAAACACCCACCTGTAGTAGGCGTTTGTTTGGGCAACGATGTACGTCATTACCTCAAAATCGAAAAAAGCGAGGAAGAAGTCGCTTTCGTTCGCTTGATCATCACAGGGCCAGTCGTCAGTTGTTCCTGACGTCCCAGGATTGAACTGGGGCACGTCAGGTACAAAATTGACCCCGTCAGACCAATCGAACGAAGGCAGCTGAGGGATCGGAATGTCGTCTGCGTCTGCTTCATCGTCTGAAATATCGCTTCCATGGTCGCGATACAGCACTTCATCATCATTACCCCCCTCTTCACTTGACAGACGATGCCCTTCCTCATTTTCGTCACCGACGTCGGACTCACTCCCACTGTCCACTCCCAAATCCCCCCACCCTTGGTCCCGTGCTAGGGCTTCGTCGTCGAAACCCGGGCTGCCTATGTCCTGCGAATCACCATCAAACAGCAGGGCGGCATACTTTGATGGTGTCAGAGTTTTCCGGGTCACTTTGGCACGTGCGGAAGTCTTATGGACAGGGACAGCAGAGGCGGTGGCAGGGGCGGCGGCAGGGGCGGCGGCAGGGGCAGCAGTGGTACGTGGCCTTGATGGCAAGATGATGGTGGTGCCTGTCGCCCTTCTCTCTGTTCCTTGGGCAGGGGCGGCATGGGCGGCAGGGGCAGCAGGGGCAACAGGGGCAGCAGTGGCAGCAGGGCCGGCAGGGACACCAGGGCCAGCAGTCGATTTCCCTCTTCCTTTCCCCTTCCCCTTCCCCTTCCCCTTCCCTGTTCCTTGGGCAGGGGCGGCAGGGGCGGCAGGGGCGGCAGGGGCAGCCGGGCCAGGGGCGGCTGGTGGTGGTGGTGGTGGTGGTGGTGGCCTGCCCCCGCAGTTTCTGCAGCCCTAGGGCGGCCTCCTGCGTCGCTGGTACCGGTGGCAGGGGTGGCAGGGGGGGCAGTGGTGGCAGTGGTGGTGGTAGTGGTTGTTGTAGTGGCCTGGATCGTGGTGGCAGTGTCCCGAAAGACCAATGACCTCTGTGCCATTGCCCTGCTTGCACGTGTTTTTCGTGCTTTGGGTGTAGGTGTTTCGTCCTCCGAGCTGTAGGGCGTGTCGTACTGGTAGCTAGGGTCTTTAGCAGCCACCCTCTGCCTTCCACGGCGGCTAACACCACCAGAAGGAGGGCTGGTTGTGTCATCAGGGAGCGAGCGTGAGGGACGTGTGGGCTCCATGACTAGTGTGTGGTTACTGGCGCGGTGGTGCTTGCACGAGTGCGGGGCGAGCGTTTGGCGGGGTGGTGTCGAGAGTTGACATGTAGTACTATACCCACACCAATTTTCAGCCGCCTGGCTATAAACGCGCGGTTTTGGTACGTGTTCAAAGGCTCTGCTCTTAAGAGTCTACCCGCAGTGCGCCGGGGGAACTCTTATGAGTCTCCCCGCAGCTCCCGGGTTAAAGTAAGACTGTCCATATCAGAGTTTGGACAGTGGTTCAGATTAGGACAAAAGCTTGCCTGACCACTCGACCCATCGTCAAGTTGTATCCATTGGAACAAGAAATCGAAAGGTTTTCGATCCCTCAACCGGCGGTCGCTGGTGATGGTGTTAGCTCTCACGACTCTACCCCTATGTCACCGGGTTGCTGGGCCATCTGCCAGTAACAATCCTGTTGAAAGATTACCACTTCGCCGAGCCGCTGTTAGTTCTTCACAGCTTTGGAGATCTAACATCGCTGCGGGATTATTGTAGATATGTATATATTGGTGGTGGGATTGTGTCGAGACTCGTAAGTAACTCGACAGTTTAGGTTAAGTAAACATACTGGAAGTTCAAATTAGGTGCCAGTATTAGGCTAGGTTATATCTTTATAAAAGATATGTACTATTTTGTATTAAGTTTCTATGGGTTTATTATCCATAATTATATCGGATTATCATTATAATCAATCCGGTATATCTTGTAGTTAGTTAAATGACGCAGTGGTGGGTAAGATAACTGCGCATGCGTCATTTTCGGGAGCCTGAGGGTCCCTTGCACCAAGACAAACTAGACTCGCTTTAGCTACGACCTCGTGAACACCTTCCAGCCGTTCTCAATACAACCACCTGTTTCATGCTAAGTCACTCTAATTCTTAACTCCTAGTGGCCACTATATACCTTCTATCTATTCCTAATTCTATCCTTGAGCGATCCATCACTATCAACAAGTAAAGTAAGTTAACTCTTATAAGTTTATAGGTAATTTGCACTTTGGTTACTCTTGAATTCGTATAATTTGGCAGGAGTGTTCAAGTTATAATAGAGGTATTAGTTTATTATCAGTGGTTGGAAAGCTGTATGGCAGGGTGTTGATAGAGAGGATAATAAAATGTACTGAAGTTGCAATAGGAGAAGAACAGTGCGGTTTTAGGAGGAGAAGAGGGTGTGTGGATCAGATGTTTGCAGTAAGACAGTTATGCGAGAAGAATTTAGAGAAGCATAACGAGATATTTTGGGCTTTTATGGATTTGGAAAGAGTGTATGATCGTGTGGATCGTGAAGGAATGTGGAAGGTGTTAAGGATTTTTGAAATTGGAGGAAATTTGTTGGAAGCAGTTAAGAGTTTTTATGAAGGAGCAGGCATGTGTTAGAGTAGGAAATGGTGAGTTGAGTGAATGGTTTGAGGTAAGTTTTTGTGACAGGGTTGTGTATTGTCACCATGGCTGTTAATATGTTTATGGATGGTGTGGTGAGGGAGGTGAAAATGAGAACCATGGGAAGAGGATTGGGTTTAGTAGGAAAGAATGGTAGAGATTGGGAGTTGAATCAATTGCCGTTCGCTGATGACACAGCGTTGGTGGCGGATTCTGAGGAGAAATTGCAGCAGGTAGTCAAAGTTTGGAGTGGTTTGGTGGGAGGAGGAAACTGAAGGTGACCGACAATAAAAATTAAGTAATGGTGTATAATAGGGGTGATCGTAAGGTGAATGTAGATGTGAGGCTGGATGGGGAAATATTGGAACAAGTAGAGTGTTAAATATCTAGGAGGACCAATATGCAGGAGTGGAAGTATGGAAATGGAGGTAAAAACAGAGGTGTGAAGGAAGGTTTTCGGAGCAATGGGAAGTATGTGGAAGATGAGAAATCTCGGAATGAAAGTAAAAAGTGCAATGTATCAAGGAATTGTTGTGCCAACAGTGATGTATGGGGCTGATACATTGGCTTTGAAGAAAAAGGAGAGAAGAAAGCTGGATGTGATGGAGATGAACTGCTTGAGGAGTATGTGTGGAGTTACTCGTAGAAACGGATTGAGGAATGAAGAGATATGTAGGAGAGTGGGGCAGCAGGAACATTTGTCAGCCAGAGTGGACAGAAGGGTGATGAGCTGGTATGGTCATGTTGAACGAATGGGAGATGAAAGGCTTACAAAGAGAATATGTGAGTCAGATACAAGGGGAGATAGAAGGGCAGGAAGAACCCCATTGAGATGGAGAGACTGTGTAAGACAAGCTTTGGATGATAGAGGAATGACTATAGATCAGGCAAACGAAGTGGTAATAAACAGGAATGAATGGAGAATGCTTGTGAATAGTTGAGTGAACACGTGGTCATTTGGGGGAAGGGATCGGGCGCAAGTTGGACTAGATAATAGTCCATCAGGCTCCTGGCCCGGGGAGACGATTAATATGAAGGGTGCCCCTGGAAGTGTGGTGGGCTGGCTTGTGGCTTTGGCTACGCTGCATGTCTGCCTGCCGAGATCGGAACCTTTCCGGGTGGTCGGTGGCCGGGGGAGTGCTGGAGCGACCTTGGTGACCCTGGTCTCTGGGTATTCTCCTGGGTGACCTAGATGTGTGTGAATTTTGTGTTTTGTCTGTGTTTGTTCGTTGTTTTGTCTTGTGTTTTGTGTTTTCCCTGTTCTTGCTCTGTCTTGAGTCGGCCACCCCCAAGAAAAAAAAAAAAAGTAAAATAGAGTAAAATAGAAAAAAAAAATAGGAACAGTGTGGATTGGGCCTGAGCATATAGATTGTTACGACTGGGGTTCAAATATATCAGGGCTCTTATTCATTGGACTAGTAATGGCATAAATGCTACAACGGAAAGCGCTAGCTCCAACCTCTGATGTATATTCCCAGTGAACAAAGAACACAAATACTCTACAGAGTTCTATATGCAATAATAGGCTATCAAACTCTCAATAAATGTGCGTATACTCTAGGCTTAATGTTATGTGAAAACAGCCTATTACTACCTATATTACAGCAATTACAGCAATAAATGCTGGTGGTCCCCAGGGATCAGTTTTGGCCCCAACTCTGTTCCTCATTCATATCAATGATCTCATATCTACCACTCATAATCCAATACATTCCTACGCAGATGACTCAACACTCCACAGTTCCTTCACATTTACCAATTCTTTCACCCAACCCGATCTTATAAATTCAAAAATAAACACTGCAATTTCTCTGAACCAGGACCTTTCTAGAATTAATGAATGGGGACAAGAGAATCTAGTTTCCTTTAATGCACAGAAAACCAAGTACATTCAATTTTCTAACCGACAGAATCTCACTGACTCCCATATATTTTTTAATGATGTAAATATTCCCACTTCCCCTAGTATTGACATTCTCGGTGTAACATTAACTACTAACTTGAGCTGGACACATTATGTTAGAAGCATTGCTAAGAATGCCTCTAAAAAACTGGGCTCCTGTACAGAGTTCGAGAATTCTTCACTGACGAGCAGTTGGCCGTAATATATAAAAGTTATGTGCGCTCTCAGATGGATTACTGTTCACCTCTGTGGGGTGGAAGTGGAGTGGTTGCATTGAGGCAGTTGGACAAAATTCAAAATAAAGCTATTAGATTAATCAATAACCCTGCAATCACACAGGACCTTCCTACATTATTCATACGAAGAAACGTTGCATCCCTTGCATTATTCTACAGATATTTTCACAGCAATTGTTCCGAGGAACTTGCTTCAATTGTGCCGCCTCTCCACATCTTTACCCGTAGAACTAGGGCAGCTGAGAGCGCCCATGAATTTACACTTTCTCCTCCACAATGCAGAACTTCTGCTTATCAGAATTCATTTATCCCCAGAGCTACTACTCTTTGGAATTCACTTCCCTCGAATTGCTTTCCACAAACTTACAATCTACAAATGTTTAAATCCAGTTGTTACAAACATTTTATGAATGGAGGATGCCTTTAGGCACATGGACCTTTTTGTTTTATCTGTGTTTTTTCTTCCTCCGTTCATTGTCTCTTAAAAAAAAAAAAAAAAAAAAAATAACCGAAGGTGCTTGGTTATGGTATGCAAAGTAAGGTGGTAAGAGAAGTTACAGCTTACGTTACTTTAATCAATAAATGTCAGGCACTCCTGCATGAAAGAAAGTGCACTAAAGTCCTTCAACACTAACAAGGAATCTTCTTTAAATGATAGATGCTATAAAGATGCTCGTATCGGAAATGGAACCCAAAAAGGCAGGCAGCGGAACAATGCTCGTGCAGGCTATGCACACAAAAAGGCAGGATATATAATGCAGTCGGGGCCAAGAATATCCTAAACGCTACAACAATAATAATCGCCACAACAATGCAGTATTCCTATCAACAAAAAGAGCCTAAGTCGTTTGTGTCTCCATACATCAAACTAGGCTGCGAAATGCTTGTGTAATCATAATTGGGTATGCATAGAAAGAGTAATTGGGTTAATATACTTAATGTCTACTATGATCGATAAAGTCTAGCTAGAGTCAATGATACGAGATACTGGTGCGCATGGCATGCCGCATAGCCTAGTGCAAATCTCAAGTCTGTGCGTCAAATATTACGTTATAGGGAAGGGTAGCTCTCTTGAGAAACCTTAATACCGAAGTATTAAGCGTTCTCCTGGCGTACCTCAAAGACAAACAACGAGCTTAGAACAGTGCAGAATGGTATAGGCAAAAAGCCCTCATTCGTGCATGCTCTACTCTCAATGGCACACAGACTAGAATTTACTCAATCAACTCCAGTTCTCAGGTATGTCATGCAGCTTTTTCCTAAAGCCAGCACTCATAGGAAACAATACCTTATAATATCAGACCCCTAGTCTAGCATTATCTAATCCAGCAGAACACTGATAATTATAGGAAGCGGTACTAAACAATATGAATGCCAACCAATGCTTCGTGATCAACTTATCTTAACAACTAACATACATGGGTTATATCAGACCTTAACGCATAATACAACTGGCCAGCATGAAGCTGATTTTGCAGAGTTAACCAGAGGGGATATGGTATTAATAAAAGGTGGTGAAAGATATGGAAAAAGAGAGAGGTAGGCAGAGGAAAAAATTCTCAGGTGCAGCACGGGGGACAGGTAGCAAGGGATAAGATAGATGCGTTCTAGAAACCAGATCTGAGGGAGAAAGTGACGAGGATCTGTATATATACTCGCACTAGCTCGAGCCGCGTGGGAAAAAAGCGGTAACAAGTCCTCTAGCCACTAGCAAAGAAGCTAGCAACATGGTAAGGTCCTCCCTCAACCAACCCCCACGAGGCAGCCAGCCGTGACGTCATCGAGCGGGGCAAAAACACTGCGCGCCCCCCTCTCACTCTGTTCTACTCTCTCTCTCTCTCCCAGATCCCATCATTACTAGTTAACACCTTACGAGCGGCCTATGCGGTTTATTTATGTGTACCGCACAGCGGGGTGTTTTTAGCCAAAATAGGGCTGTTTACGTGATCATTTTCATGCCTAAATAAGACCCAGAACGTAAAACAAGTACCTATCCCTGAAAGGGCATAAACAGAGCTTTCGAATGACACCATAACGATCCTTGTATGATGGATAGTTTTCTTGCAATAACCGTGCAACGCGAGTGCAAAAAGCAGGTAATTCGGTACTTTCAGTACATAATTGAGTATGTAGCGAGTGAGAGGGAGGAGGGAGCTGAGATTTGTGTCAGTAGGTTCGCCGCGGTGGTCTGGAGCAGTCATACGCTCGCTAGTCTCCTGCCACCACTTGTCTCTCTCTCTCAGCCACATTACGTGCTGAAATTGCCACTCGACCTATGTCGAGCGCCGCCACATAGTCCAGCTTTATTTAACTCGACTTATGTTGCTCGCCGCTAAATAAGGGTTAATGATAAAACATATACCTTACAATTAAATATAGAAAGCCTTGACATGGGTGAAAACAAAGAGCCTTTCTGGACTGCCCATGACACAAGCTTTCATATGAAATAAAGCACACTCTAATACATAAACAGTAGCCCCATCTACTGCCCTGGCGATCCTAGCAAGTCACTGTAGGACAAGCCATGCGGTTCTAACGGAGTGGTTAACGTCACAAGATAGATATAGATAGATATATTTTTGTTTTACTTTATTTATTATTTATTTTTTTTGTATATAGGCCTATACATTATATCTACCAACCAAATAATTATCTGAATTTATATTTAACTTAATAAAATATTTACCTTAGGAATGTGAATAACTTAGTATTCATCATACCAGTATCGGTATATATTAAAAGTGAATAGGAGATATCTGATTCTTTTACTAGTCATTGCAGTATGTTTTAGTAAGAAACCATCACATGATAATGTGATGTATATATTTCGGTACTTCTAAAATACCGCGAAAACGCCGGCAAGAGACATCGCCCGAACCACAGAAGAAGGCGAAGACGAACACTCCCAACCGATGAGTCGCGGCGCTCTGCCAGGTCACACCGGACGGAGAACGAAAGGTCTCGCCGACAAGTCAACGCCCCAGTACACCAGGCAGGACCATCAACCATAATACCCCCATGAAGAGGAGTATATTATATAGCCAACCATTCTGAGCCAATTGTACTCACCTCCTTGGCCTAAGATGTATTTCATTTTGTTGATACCTAATATAAATGTCATCCTGATCCCCGTACCTCGTAATAAACAAACGTTGTTTTCACCATTGAAGACCAACCATGATCCATGTATTCTTGTGTTTTCCTGTCCTCCCCACCTCACAATATAACTCGGGGAGAATAGAGAAGTAGAAGTTAATAAGAAACGCGTATCTTCGCTACCTAAGAAATCAATGCCAGATGAAACCGTTATATGCCTATATGAAAACTATGTTATGCAATAAGATGTGAACCTATACTTCGATAGATCTTGGAACATTGCTTTTCCACACATATATACACATGCCTTTTTTTGACACTCTTCAACTAGTTTATTAGTTACACAAACCACACATCCTTCTTTCTATATAAGGATACCCTGTATTTTATCGTCTCCCAAGTAATAATAACGCGGGAGATCTGCCGCTCCCTCGCCCCGAGAGAGGGCTCTCCGTACGTTTAAATATCGTGTGTACACCCAAGCCTACCAACATAAATCGGGAAAATTAGATACGTACACACCCCTGTAAACAACACTATGCCGAGGGAGATTTACATATTCTTATGCCTAAAATTACTGCCAATCAAGATCCGTAGTAAGATCCAACCACCACCACCAAGAGAAGGAGGGAGAAGGATAAACGCTGTCTCACACGCATCATAGCCCTCATTTGTCAGGTGCGCACAACACACCTTCAATGCACCCGACACCACCAATCCTCCCCGAGAACCAGAAGTTCAGAATTCATTCACTTCACTCACTATATTTGTTTTCCAAAGTTCCATTGAATTAATGTACACCCCCTATGAATTTATAATTAATCCTTGATGAAGTAGCCTACTCTAGGAACACCAATCGACCTTACTCATCACCCCAACACCGAGTAATGGCCTTATATTGAAGGAGACCTTGACCAACAGAACAAGAAGGGTTCAAGGACCCCATCTAGGATACCTTCTCATGCCCTTACCATCCTGGAGGTACCGGAGGAGGGCATGCTCAGTAATCCGCAATACCAGTTCAGGATTTCTGGAGAAAGTTAAGTAATTTTGAGGCTTCAAATGGACTGGCATGCCAATTTTTGAAGTCTTAAGATTACCCTCCATTCAGTTGGACTGACCGGTCTGCCGAAAACCCAGACATACTGTCTGTGAGTAAAATCCTATACTAGGGATCTTCGTTAGAGAAAGGCATGCCTAGCTAACATGGAGACTCTACTTAGGCGGTTCCTAGCTAGTCTAGTGAGAAAGTGTACGGCCTGCCGAAACTTTCTTCTTAGACTACTAGTCCCCGTTAATGGTGCTCTGTCCCAGTTACTCTGTCTTTATCTGGCATGCTAGAAAGACAGACCTATACTGAGACAGTGACCCCCAAAACCCTATACTGGGGATCTTCGTTAGAGAAAGGCATGCCTAGCTAACGTAGACACCCTACTTAGGTGGTTACTAGCTAGTCTAGTGGGAAAGTGTACGGCCTGCCGAAACTTTCTTCTTAGACTACAAGTTATTGATAGCTGTGGCCTATCCCAGTAACTCTGTCCTCATCTGGCATGCTAGAAAGACACACAGCTACTGAGATAGGAACAACTTTCCTAAAGAGTTAGGAAGAGAGTGAACGGCCTGCCGATTTCTCTTTCTAATTCAGAGGTTGGGAAGGAGGAGACCGGCCTGCCGATCCTGCTTGTCAATTTCACTAAGGAAATCCCACACCAGCACCATCTCTAAAAGAAGTTGAGGTGACCGGCCTGCCGTCCTCAATATTCTCTAGAGTGGGAAGGTACCAGTGTCCTGATAGAGGAACTCTGTTGACATCTGGCATGCCAGCGCGAACATAGTCTCTATTGTCAGGCTTCACCTTTCTTAGTAAAAGTAGAGAGACTCCGGCCTGCCGCCCTCTCTGGTTTTACTGAGTCCAAGTGAACACTTGTACGAAAGTGTCCTTGTGTAGGAACTTTGTCGTCATTCGGCCTGCCGACGTGACATTGACTCCACCGCGAGGTTACATTTTCTCTAGTGAAGAGTTGAGAGACACCGGCCTACCGCTCTCTCTATTCTTCATTTATTGAAAGTGGACACTGCCACTCGGCACAGATAGTCTCAAGCCTCTGAAACCGCTGTGTTAGAGACAGGGCTTGGCGAGATACCCTCACAGGCACTCTGCAGAGACAAGTCCTTGGTGCACTGAGTCTGTGGCATCCCACACGACTATGTAACTTAAAGGTTTAAACACCGCCCCGGGTACCCCGAACCTCGCACAAAGATCAGGGCAGACAGTAAGAGCACTCACACTGAACTTGCTGCGTTCATCCGATATCGACCACATAAGACTCGATATTAAAGATCCTAGCCCGAGAGTACCTTAACAGGACTTCATCAACGGTTGATATACTGATCAGAACAGTCAAGTAGTTTCTCCTACCTCTGAAATACTTGCGTTAGTTCGGTAATAATAGCCAGAGTATACTGTCTATATGAGTCATAATCCTCAAGAGGTTAATAAATATATACAATTAATACATATATAATAGAACCTGCGATAAATACACTATACACTGTTCCAAATAGGTAGGCCAGAAATTGTGAACCCTATCATCTGTAACTCAAAAAGGGATAGAGCAAATGGGCTGTAAATTTCCACACCTATTCAGTGGTAGAAATATTAGCTCGATTACTCTAGTCGTTTGTGAGTTATAGAGGATAATGTTCAAGCGTGTTGGCCTACTTATTTGGAACAAGGTATAGTCCCAGGAAAATAATATAATAGTTTATATACAGTATAAATATTTTCATGTCATAATTCTATATTTCTTTGCGAGAAATTGAAGGCACCAATTGAGCAGGGAAGTACCTAGGGGAGGCCTCATAGGCATGAGATAAGGAGTTTCTGGAACTCCTGTTTCATTTGTCTGGCTTCCCTTACTGTTTTGTGTCTCACCTACATAATGAGTAATCCAGGTAACTCTCACAAACAACTCCTTTTGTTACCATTACACTAAACTATTATCTCAGCTATTACAACTTTTCGCTTGCCAAATATGCTTTTAATTACGAAAACATGTCAATAAAGTGATGCGAGATGATATAGTAGCGTCATATTTCTCCATTAGTTATCGATACATGTTCTGCTAAGAGAGTAAAATATCCACAAGTTTTAAAATATCAAGTATAGCACACCACACGTCTTGCCATAACACCAAAGTTATATAATGACAACTCATCATCAAACATCAGAGGTCGGGGGGGGGGGGGGGTCAATATCATTCGTCCTTCCCCAAATGCTCCCTATCACTCTTTCAACTGGGGTGAGTGGGTTGGGGGGGGGGGGGGGGGGTGCACTTGTTACAGGCAACATTGCTTTTTTGTCTCAAAAATATCCATGTTAAATTACAGCTCAACATTTTCTACCAGGATCATTAATAATAATTCGTAGTATCTGAGTAGAAGTCTCTGTGTTGCAAGGATCTCTAGCTGCCTCGCCCGTGTTAAAGAGACCGTGTGAGGGAAATGTGCGCCAAAAAGTACCCGATAAAAGAGGGAATAAGACGAAAAATAGCTGATAAATTGGGAGGAGAGAAAAGGGGGGAAAGGGGGTTGGTAAACATATGTAGGAGTGGTAGCAAGTAATGGAGGGGAATTATCTCACCTAATTACAAATTGCTTTGTTTTGAGTACTACTGGGGTGTTTTCTAAGTTTGTTTTATGCTCTGGATCTATTGAGGACGGTCGCAGTGCACCAGAAAAACCTCTATTGAGGACGGTCGGCGTTTATGGGTTGAATGACAGATGATCTCTTCTTTACATTTAATTAGGATGTTTATATTTAGTGTGATCATGCATGAATTTTGGTCTACTTCCCCAAAGATATAATAGTATTAGTTTGTATCTCTGATGAAATAGATTTATGCATTGTATTTTATTTGTTATTGCTCTGTGCACTATTTCGTCAGGAGGTTTTGGATATTAGTGTGACTAGGGATCATCTACAATTCTAACATTCCAGTTTAAAATTATTTATCTTTGTGATGTTTGTTAGACAATAATGACTTTGGTTGTTTAATATTTCCACAGTAAAACCGCTTAGGTGATCTTTCAGTCACACAAGTATTCCATGAGAATATTGGCTATAATCCTAGTGGGATATTTATAATTATTAATTTTAATTCGGCAATCTTCTGATATTTGATTGTGATTAAATTATCTCAATATATTTCTATGTGGCATATTCAAATTAAGATCTGGTGTTTGTGGTATAAATTTCTGGGTAGCCTAACTAATATTTCTGGGTAGCCTAACTAATATTTCTGGGTAGCCTAACTAATATTTCTGGGTAGCCTAACTAATATTTCTGGGTAGCCTAACTAATATTTCTGGGTAGCCTAACTAATATTTCTTTCCAAGTAGTACCAGTGTCTTTTGGGCTCAATAGCAAGCTGTTGTACTATGAAAAATATAAATTAATTATAATGTTTTATAAAATCATAGGTTCAGTGTATCAATAACATTTCCTCCCATGGGCTACGTTATAGTTATAGCGAGCCTGTCACTTAGTAGGAATTGGCCTTCGGCCGGGACATTTTTCTACCGAAAAATGTACACATTTATCTCGAAGGGGGGCCTTGGGTGTGTGATTCAAGCTTGAAGGAGATCTAGGGAGGAAACTACGACAATAACAATAAATATATATATATATATATATATATATATATATATACACTGTATATATATATATATATATATATATATATATATATATATATATATATATATATATATATATATACCGGTATTTATATTTATTTATATACTGTATATATATAAATACATATATATATATTATATATACAGTATATATATATATATATATATATATATATATATATATATATACAGTAAACCGGTTTTTATATTTATTTATATACTGTATATATATCTATATTTTTCGGTGAAAAAATGTCCCGGACGAAGGCCAGTTCCTACTAAATGACAGGTTCGCTATCACTCGCCAGGAAATATTCGACACCTAAATGGGACGAATGTTCTTGATATTGACATAGAAATGGGGCGAACAGTATTAAAATCGGCAAACTAATGTGGTGAACATCATACAATTGTATAAGTAATGGGGCTAAACATGAGAGAGAAAGGGGTCCAGACAAAACCGAATACCTCCTCTTAATTGTATTGGCCCTTTAAATTACGATATTAAGACATTAGGCCGCCATTAATGTAACCGCTTCTGTGCCAGCGACATATTGGTAACTATTCTGGCTACTATTACGGTATTAAGACATTAGGCCGCCATTAATGTAACCCCTTCTGTGCCAGCGACATATTGGTAACTATTCTGGCTACTATTACGGTATTAAGACATTAGGCCGCCATTAATGTAACACCTTCTGTGCCAGCGACATATTGGTAACTATTCTGGCTACTATTACGGTATTAAGACATTAGGCCGCCATTAATGTAACCCTTTCTGTGCCAGCGACATATTGGTAACTATTCTGGCTACTATTACGGTATTAAGACATTAGGCCGCCATTAATGTAACCCCTTCTGTGCCAGCGACATATTGGTAACTATTCTGGCTACTATTACGGTATTAAGACATTAGGCCGCCATTAATGTAACCCCTTCTGTGCCAGCGACATATTGGTAACTATTCTGGCTACTATTAGACTTTTATTCAGTTTAAACCGGCTTCGAACTATCTCACTTAACCCTCTTTACCACAACAAATTCTTCTTAAAACAGTCCAACTAGAACTAGGAAAAATGTCAAAAGGCTTCGCCGGTACAGAAGGGGTTAATGTTAAGGGGAGGTTTTTAGTTTGTTCCCTAGACCTCCATTATGCTTAAAGTTACACCCCCTAGACCTCCTTTCAAGATAAATTTGTATATTTTTTGATAGAAAAATGTCCCGGTCGAAGGCCGGTTCCTCTTACCCATCAGACCCGGAAGGGCTCTTAAACACCCATAAAAAACACACCCGAGCTACCCGGAAGGGCTCTGAGGCACTCATGAGCTCAAAGCCTGTAAGCTTGGTGTGCGAGGCGTGGCGTACGTCCGACGCATATAAACAACAGCCGGCTGGACCGATGCCCCGCATCTCCGGCCACAAGAAGGAGTGCGTCGCTTGTTCGTGTGTGCCTGTATGTTATTGTTAAGTATCGAAAAGTAGTGTAAAGTGGCTGTTTTTGCCATAAAGTTATCTCCAATGAAATCATCATCACAACTGAACCAGTTGACTTAGAGAGCTCTACTTAACGCTATTCTACAGGTACGAAACACATCTATGCTTGGGGATGCGCGGGAATGCGGAAGCAAGCCAAATAACAAAGATGCGGTAACCTAGGCGTAGACGTTTTTCGGCCAAAACCCCCGGGTTTCGGGGAATATATATATAATAAATAGCCGGGGCTGGAGGGTATTACAGGCTCGCTATGGCTTGTCAGGACAAACTCGACACCTAAATGGTATGGAAGGTCTTAAAACGGACATAAATGGGGTCAAAGTTCTTAAAATCGCCAAACTAATGGGGTGAACATCTTAACATCTCAAAAGCAATGGGGCTAAACCTGAGGGAGACTGAGGTCCAGAAAATAATCCCCCAAGTATAAATCTGCCCTTAACACCTTACGAGCGGCCTATGCGGTTTATTTATGTGTACCGCCCAGCGGGGTGTTTTTAGCCAAAATAGGGCTGTTTACGTGATCATTTTCATGCCTAAATAAGACCCAGAACGTAAAACAAGTACCTATCCCTGAAAGGGCATAAACAGAGCTTTCGAATGACACCATAACGATCCTTGTATGATGGATAGTTTTCTTGCAATAACCGTGCAACGCGAGTGCAAAAAGCAGGTAATTCGGTACTTTCGGTACATAATTGAGTATGTAGCGAGTGAGAGAGGGAGGAGGGAGCTGAGATTTGTGTCAGTAGGTTCGCCGCGGTGGTCTGGAGCAGTCATACGCTCGCTAGTCTCCTGCCACCACTTGTCTCTCTCTCTCAGCCACATTACGTGCTGAAATTGCCACTCGAGTTATGTCGAGCGCCGCCACATAGTCCAGCTTTATTTAACTCGACTTATGTTGCGCGCCGCTAGTTATGGGTTAAAGTGTATTGAAGGTAACCGCTGCACTTCCAATAGTGAATATAGGAAACAGTGGTTATTTTGTGGGTTTCTTTATTTATATATTCATTTATTTAGTTTAGTATCCTTGCTACACCTTCATCAAGCTAAAAACAATACTCCTTAGACCCCCTTTCAACATAAATGTGTACAATTTTTGATAGAAATATTTCTGCCGGTTTCTCAAAAAAATACAGGCTCGCTATCGCTCGCCAGGGAAAAATCTACATCCAAATGGCACGAAAGGTCTTGATATCGATATAGAAATGGGACGAAAGGTTTTAAAATCGACAAACTAATGGGGAGGCTTCACATCAGCAGTTTGGTACGGCTGTATTGGATGAAGTACAGAAAGGCAGCGTTACCAATCTCTGCCTGGTTAGCTTGAAAGGCAGCGTTACCAATCTCTGCCTGGTTAGCTTGAATGGCAGCATTACCAATCTCTGCCTGGTTAGCTTGAAAGGCAGCGTTACCAATCTCTGCCTGGTTAGCTTGAAAGTCAGCATTACCAATCTCTGCCTGGTTAGCTTGAAAGGCAGCGTTACCAATCTCTGCCTGGTTAGCTTGAAAGTCAGCATTACCAATCTCTGCCTGGTTAGCTTGAAAGTCATCTTTACCAATATCTGCCTGGTTAGCTTGATTGTCAGCGTTACCAATCTCTGCCTGGTTAGCTTGAAAGGCAGTGTTACCAATCTCTGCCTGGTTAGCTTGAAAGGCAGCATTACCAATCTCTGCCTGGTTAGCTTGAAAGGCACCGTTACCAATCTCTGCCTGGTTAACTTGAAAAGCAGCGTTACCAATCTCTATAGAAAGGCAGCATTACCAATCTCTGCCTGGTTAGCTTGAAAGGCAGCATTACCAATCTCTGCCTGGTTAGCTTGAAAGTCAGTGTTACCAATCTCTGCCTGGTTAGCTTGAAAGGCAGCGTTACCAATCTCTGCCTGGTTAGCTTGAAAGGCAGCGTTACCAATCTCTGCCTGGTTAGCTTGAAAGGCAGCGTTACCAATCTCTGCCTGGTTAGCTTGAAAGGCAACGTTGCCAATATCTGCCTGGTTAGCTTGAAAGGCAGCGTTACCAATCTCTGCCTGGTTAGCTTGAAAGGCAGCACTACCAATCTCTGACTGGTTAGCTTGAAAAGCAGCGTAACCAATCTCTACAGAAAGTCAGCATTACCAATCTCTGCCTGGCTAGCTTGAAAGGCAGTGTTACCAATTTTTGTCTGGTTAGCTTGAAAGGCAGTGTTACCAATCTCTGCCTGGTTACCTTGAAAGGCAGTATTACCAATCTCTGCCTGGTTACCTTGAAAGGTAGTGTTACCAATATCTGCCTGGTTAGCTTGAAAGTCAGCGTTACCAATCTCTGCCTGATTAGCTTGAATACACCTAAGCCTCTTCTGTCTTTATAATTTTAGTCTAGCTATATTCAGACGATGTTGTGTAGCTTAATTAAGAATGGTTTGTGGCAGTATAAAGTGTTAATTAAGATAGTTCAACGCCTGTTAACCCTCCCGCATCCAGCAACTTAATTATCTAACTTACGGTAAGACCTTCTCTAATTTGCCATGAAATATCAGGCTGGGCGAGTTTTCGAAGCCTTGTGTTTTTCTGTATTTTCATCCACCAGAATGCTGTTTATTGTGATGTATCATATGTCAATGGAAAGAGGAATATTTATAGTACATGATAAAACAAACAAAAATTGTAAATAAATCTAAATATGAAAGTGTAAATGAGTCCGGAATACAATTATTTCCCATGCAATTGTCTTCACACCGTCCTAGCTCTAAATTGTGAGTGATGACCATATATTTTAGTTTGCTCAAATAACAGTATTTTTTCTCCTCTTTCCAAATCTGAAAACAGAAATTGTTTATCTTCAATAGTTCTCAAGCAGTGACCGAAAAAAAAAACTATGATTTTGATTGATATGGTTTATAACATTTTCGATTTATTTCGTTGCTACGAAGTGTATGGTTTTAAATTTAGGCTGTATGAATTCGGCAAATAATGCTGATGAGTATAAAATAAACTAGAAGTTCCTAGGACAAATACTTTTTGCGCTATGAATATTTGAAATGAAGAGCCAAAATGCGAATATTTACGCTTCACCCGTCTCTTTTCCGCCTATGCTAGCCGGGTTCCGAGCTGTTCACCACCTCGGCATTGGTTTATTTGCTCGGATACGTATATAACTGTTTATATCACCATCATCGGAAAATTATGCTCTTTCTAATGGTGAAAACAAAAATAATATAGCGTTATTGGTTCGCGAGCTATGCGCAATTGTTTCCATGCAGTGACCGAAAAAAAAAAAGTAGATATGGTTTATAACATTTTCGATTTATTTCATTGCTACGAAGTGTATGGTTTTAAATTTAAGCTGTATGAATACGGCAAATAATGCTGATGAGTATAAAACAAACTAGAAGTTCCTAGGACAAATACTTTTTGCGCTATTAATATTTGAAATAAAGAGCCAAAATGCGAATATTTACGCTTCACCCGTCTCTTTTCCGCCTATGCTAGCCGGGTTCCAAGCTGTTCCCCACCTCGGCATTGGTTTATTTGCTCGGATACGTATATAACTGTTTATATCACTGTCATCGGAAAATTATGCTCTTTCTAATGGTGAAAACAAAAATAATATAGCGTTATTGGTTCGCGAGCTATGCGCAATTGTTTCCTTGCACTGCTATTGTTTTGTAAATAAATGAGAATGTTTATACAGTTGTTTATCTTTGCCACAATATACAACACTTTTATATAATTTTCCTTGCCAATAATTGTATAATGTTCATAGAAGACATGTCAGTCATGAAGTTTGTCAATTTTACTTACCTGATAGGGCCACAACCCTTTCCAACGAGAAGGGAAATGGCTCCTGGGTTGACACTGAAAAAACAAAACAAGAAAGTCAGGTTATCATCAAGTAATAAATTCAGAAATAATTCTATTGTACACACAAATAAAGTAATATATAAATATATAAAAAAAAAAAAATATATAGCCTGCATACCAGCAAACAAGCCTTCACACCTGCGTGCGTCATGGGGGACCCTGCAAACTACTTGATGACCGACGCTATGACGTATGATCGACGCCAGGAGCTGTGAATGGACCAGGCACCTGTTATGCGACTCGAGGAGCTATGATTGGAGCGGGCACCACCCCCCGCCTCCTGATTCGTTCCTACACCATCATTGTTTAGTATATAAGACCCGAGTTGTGGGCATTCAAATCAGTCTCATTTGGAGTTGGGGAAGGTGAACTTGCAGCTGGAGGAAGACGGGGTGAAGTATTATAATGGGATTGTGACTGTCAGTCAGATTATATAAATGTGTGTTAAGTGTGTTCGGTGTAAACACTTACGTTATGTTGGTTAGTGAGATATGTGATTGGGAATTAACGTGAACGCTACTATTATGTGTTTAACTATTTGATTGCGAATTAACGTTAACGCTACTATGTACGTAACTATTTGATTGGGATTTAACGTTAACGCTATTATTATGTACTTAAGTATTTTAGTTGACTAACTTGTGGACTAAAGCAACTCTTTAAGTAATTGGGTTATGATGAAAGTAATACTATTGTTTTATATTAATACTTACGAGTTCTTTCATTTTCTTTGAATTAAGCTTACATTGCTTAACGGTGCTTAGTACGGTGATGCTATTGTCTCGTATTAGTAATATCGCCTTAGACCAACATGGCTGTGTTAATATTACTTCTAGTGATTTCCTAAGCTGAAGAAAATTCTTTTAGCTTCAAAATATTATTTTTGCTTTTCATATTATTTGAGTGAGACCTGAATCGAATCTATGAAGCGATTTACTCATAATCAAACCTCAATGTTACGTGGTTAAGAAATACATTTAACTAATTATTAAATATATCTAACTTTTTATGTGACTTTGATATTACTCCTGATGATAATAATAATATAATCCTATTAACGTAAGACAAGAACCAAGAATAATTACATTAAATATAAATAAAAGGACATATAAGAAAACTATCTATTCATTTCAAAAAGGGTAGAGACAGAAATATTCTTACTTTAATATTTATCTTTCAAGACTTTTATAAAATTAATAGTCCTTCTTTAGCTATAACTTATTCGGTTCATAATCATAGCCTACTAAGCTTCGGTTAAATAATAATTCTTTATAAATACTACATGACTTTAATTAGTTTCAGTATTTTTCATAATTAAAGAGTATCAGTCAATAAAGGATACTAAGTCCTAAGATCCAAAAGGAAAGGAAGCAACAACAGGAAATTATTTTATTAGATTTTACTTTTGTTTTGCCTTCAGCTGACTGATACCTTAATATATATCTCTGTGCTATCTAGATTCATCAAGTTAACCACTTGAGGATCAAGATACGTAACAATATATATACATATATACAGTATATATATACAAGGTGTCAACAAATATAATGAATGGTAACAAAAATGTGTGTATGTGTGTGTGGGTATATATATATATATATATATAATATATATATATATATATATATATTATATATATAATACAAGATGTCATATATATATATATATATACAAGGTGACATAAATATAAATATATATATATAAAAAAATACAAGGTGCCATATATATATAAATAGATAAATATATACTGTATATATAACAGGGTGTCAAACCACAGAAATATGCAGATTTCCAAGCCACCCTAGGAGGTACTGCATTTGACTCGTTATTTTTTTAGAGTGGTTTCCCCAGGAGGCCTATATCCACTTTGATGATGAAGGTGGGTAAATGTAGGTGGGTGAATGTCGGTGGGTGAATGTGTGGGTGAATGTCAGTGGGTGAATGTCGGTGGGTAAACGAGGGTGGGTGAATGAAGGTGGGTGAATGAAGGTGGGTGAATGAAGCCGGGTGAATGAAGAAGAGAAAAGGAGAAGAGAAATGAATGAATCAATGAATGAATGATTGCACATGGCTCCTGACTATAGGACACCTGCATTGTGACGATGGAAAAGGTTGAAGCAGTCATTGACGTCAATGCAGAGGGCAACCGTGCAAGTCGTGCAGCGGAAGCTTGTGTCCTTGCGAATGCCGTTCATTACTTTGCAGTAATAGCAACGGAGTCGCTTCTTGGCCGGAATCCTCTGCCGAGAATGGTCCAAGGCCCTGTTCAACCGGACATGGTTCAGAACAATAGGACGGGGCCTTGGGACAACTCCAGGTCGAGGTCTCCGGACTCGCACCGCTCCTGCTGCTTCCAGTACTGGTGGCGATTGGTTGGCAGTTGGATGGGGTAGTACTGGACCATCTGGTCGAAGTGATCCACCCCACTCATGTGGATGTTGTAGTCTTCAACGCAAACAGGTTTGAAGACCTCCCTCTGTCCACGACGCCACTTGCCCTGTTGGTCCTTCTCTTTGAAACTGACAAGCTTCGGGATAGTGTCCTGGTTGTGGAAAGTGGACACCATGTTGACGATGCGCTTGTCTCGCCAAAGTAGGACCATGGTTAAGCCGTTGTTCATTGCTAATGTCGCATCGCGTTCAAGCTGTTTTGCTTTAGCAATGTCGCACAACCGCTTAGGAGCTCCTCGTACAAGGCGCAGGGTGCCACACACATAGATGTTGAGTGTGAGCATTTGCTGGCACAGGTCAACTGAATTGTAATAGTTGTCCATGTACAGCCTGTACCCCTGGCCTCTGAAGGACTCCGTGAGACCCTCCACCGTCTCCTGGAGAGATGTACCCGGACCGGTGTAGACCCGAAAGTCCCACACATAGCCAGTCAACGCCTCTGCCAGGATGTACAGCTTGACACCGTACTTCGTCGGCTTCATTGGGTTCTAAACCTTGAATGAAAGGCAACCCTTCCATCCAAGGCTGCCTTTGTCAAGGGACAGCTTTTCGGAGGGGATGTATGCCAGCTTGAAGCCTTCAAGTAGGTATTCCATCACCGTCCGAACCTTCACAAGCCTGTCCTTGTTCTGCCTGCAGACTGCCTTGTTGTTGAAAGCATGGAAATACTTCAACAAGGCTAGAAACTTAGTCCTACTCATCGTTCTCCGAAATACTGGGTAGTCGTGAAGGACAGTTGAACGCCAGTAGTGACTCAGAGAAGGAAGCTTGGTGATGCCCATGAGGAAGTACAGGCCAAGGAATTTGGCCATTTCCTCCTCACCAAACAGGTACCAAAGAGCGGCTGCTCCGTCAACGAACTTGGCGTAAGCATTTGTCTCCAATACCAGGTATTGCAGCATCTCCCTTGTGAAGAAGAGCTGGAAGAACTGGAGAGGAGTCACCGGCTTTGGAACCTGCATGCCAGGGGTCCCTGAGAACAGATCAGGCTGGGGGTCGAACGGGGTGTCGGTACAACCGGCATCACGATCGGGGGCAGGATCGCGAGCACGGCCACGACCACCGCGAGGACCACCGCGAGGAACACCTCTGCGGCCCCTGGGCCTACCACCTGCCCCCCTACGGGGACCTGGCCTCCGGCGTGGCATAGGTGGTAGGTCGAGGGGTTGAGTGGGGGGGGCTTCTGCATCAGATGATGCAGAAGCCGGTGAACCTGGTGCAGCACCAAGTGGTGAAAGGTGTGGAGCTGGTGAAAGGTGTGGAGCTGGTGAACCTGGTGCAGCTGTACCAGTTGGTGAATGGTGTTACGTCCTGGGATATATAAACACTGGGCTCTTTCTATTGGACTAGGTATGCGGCAACAAGCAACAACGGAAAACGCTAGATCCCACCCTTATCTATAAACCCAGGCAACAAACCACCCTAAACCGTCAAGAGTCTTGCCTGGACAACAAGGTATCCTATGACTCGGTTACAGGGTGCACGCACTATAGACTGCTGATAGTCAAGCAGGCTATATAAAAGATCACACCATTCAGTTGACTTAAAGCTTCAAGGAAAAGATAGATAACGGAATTAAATTGCAGAAACAATTTAATAACAAACTAAAAGAAAGTACATTTAACGTTACGTTAATTAATACAACTGATCACCCCTGCGTGAAAGAAGGTGAAAGCAAACAGTCCTCAAAACATCGTACAGGTAGGCAAGATGCAGGTTTCTAAACTGCATGCGGCTACTGTAGGATCTGATGCTTAGCAAAGAAAGTAAGTTACGGATTTAGAGAACTCTTATCTCATAAGCCGGAATAAATACTAGTGATAGGCCATACAGTGTATAATGACATAGGTATAATTAAATAAAGGCAGCAACTCGCAACATAACCACATACAGGTGTGCTTCTCACTCTTAGTCAGGCAAGCCTGCTCGGACAGAGTCTCTAAGCCACACCCTGACTCACAATGCTCACAAAGACGGTAAACTGTGGCACAATAACAAGCATAAAGATATAATAAACCGCTAGCTGTTAATCTGCCAGGTGTCAGAGGTCTAGCTGGAAGGATATAGGCTTCGGATACCCGGGCTGAGCCACCTGCTCTAGCCTAGGGACGTTCCCTAGTCTGTGCGTCAAATTACTCTAATTGAAAGGGTGCTCTCTTGAGAGACTCAGATCCCAAGTATCTGACTCTCTCCTGGCGACCCTAAAACAAACGCAAGACGTGCTAGCACAGTGCTGAATGGACTAGGCAAGGGCCCTCACACAACACAACACTAGACACACAGGCACACAGACAAGAAAATGCCCCCAGACTCCCACGGGTATCCTAGTAAAGTCGTGCAGGTCCACAGGACTCGCACCAGCAGACTTTACTTAAAGGATCGCAAAAAGCCTCCCCTCCGGTCTAGCCCCTGCTTACCTGCCACAAGAACACACTAGCAAGCATGAAACCACCAAATATGAGACAACAAAAAAGCTTCCTAGGTCTCATTAACAATTATATCTCTGCATAAGGCCCAAAATCCTATCTAGTTATCTGAGAGCTCGTCGTTAATACAATGATAGATATAAGGTCTATCAAGGGGATGGGGTAATTAAATAGACTGGTGAAGTAGTGGAAAGAAGGTATACAAAGTAAGAGAGAAAGTTTCTAAGTGGGGTTGAGAGGGATAGATATCAAGGGGGTCCGAAGGGTACGACAGTGAGGTGAGCTCTGAGGAGAATAGCTCCTCTGGACCCCTCCAGGATCCCACACAAAGGCACGGTGGTCAGCCAATCACAGGCCGCTACGTCACCCGGCAGCAGGCCTGCAGAAGGCGCCAGGAACCACCAGCCAATAAAAACCGAGAGAAAAGACCACGCGGCGACCAACTCCTCCGGGAGGGAGGAGGGAGGAGGAAAAGCAACATTCACCTCCTCCACCCTGCTCGCTCGCTCTCTCTCTCTCTCTCTCTCGTCTCCTCCCACTCTCACTAGACTTACATCTTATATATTATAATGAAACAATCAACTATCGAGAATAAAATATACTAAGATGTGTTGGTTAAGAATAAGGGCAGCTTCAAGCTGTGAAACAACATAAGAATATCCCAGACATTAGTTACATTGTCGTAGGCTATATACTAAGGAAAAGCCGGCCGGCTGGCTGCCGCCAGCCGGTTTATAAACGGCTGGGCAGCCGACGCGCGCGCCTGCCCGCAGGTGGCTACTATGCAGGAGCGTCACACCTCCCCCAAGATATAAGACACTTGATTAAGTTCTTCATATCTAACAGAAAGCTTCTCATAGTACCACACACTGTTGCGACACAAGGCACTATATATAAAAAAATAAAGACTGTTGCACTCCACCGAGCAAGTTCAACTAACTTAGCGACAATAAGCGAAAACATTCAACTTAGATACTGCCACAACATCTTATACAAAATTCTACACGTTATAAAAATAAAGAGTTTTTATAAGGTTTTTTGCTTTTTTTTAATTTGTTTTTGGCGGCTGCACTACAGTGACAGCCTATTTTCCTCCACTCTCAACACACACTGACTGAACGGCGAGGGTTCTCCTGCAAACAAACCCTCCCGTGACAACCAATCAGCCAAAACATTATCAGTGCCCTTATCATGCCAGACATCCAACTTGTGTTCCGGCAGCAAAACAACACCTGGCACTGATAAACTGCCCAGTTCATCACAAGACTGGCATTTCTCTTCGCTCTTTCCGGCAACGGGGCCTGCCAATAACCTTTCACTAGTTCTACCTTCGTGATAGGCGATGCAGCCCCGAGGCGGTCTATGGCGTCGTCAACTCTCGATAAGGTATAGGCGTCTGTCAGGGATAATGCACACACACTCTCGCAATCAACACACTCACTGATCTTGCCACTTAACACAGGTTGCAAAGTTACAGGCAACGACCACTCACGACATTCCTTATCCCTCAGACCCTTCATCAACACGTAATCCAGCTCTGCTTGCACCACAGGCTGTCGAGCAGGATTTATACGGTAGGGAATTAAATTGAGCCTTGCACTATCTCCAGCCTGCATGTCGGATTCTACCCCGTACATCAGGCCTGGAGAAGCAACAAACATGCGAAAGTACTGCCATAGCCTAGTAAACAACTGCCTTGTACTGTCTCCACTAACAACATGCCTAGTGCCCTCCCACAACCCAGCCGAGACCGCAGCTTCTAACCTGTAGTCTCCCTCCTTCTCCACCTTCGTCCCTAGAACAGCCAGGTCATGAGAGGGACAATCAGTACCACCTGTGCAGTCACTCCCATAGTTCATTATTGGTAAGGCTTCCCCGCCGATACCGTACATGCGCACCCCTGCATTCCTTGTGACGACATCTGCCTGCGCATTATCACCGCTTTTAGCGACATGGCCAGATACAGTCGGTCTATGGTAGGGCTGTTGCATTAGACTAGAGCAGCATTGGGAGGCTATGCGACGACCGGGCACATCCACTCCACAGCCAACCTCACCAATCTGCTCAATGTCCTCCTTTTGACCACCACCCTTGGCAGCCATGGGTCGACCCTGACCTGGCAACCATGCCAAAGCCTCGTCGCCCACCTTGAACCACCGAAACAACGAGGCTAACGGTCTTTCAACATCCACGTGACCTGCCCGCGGAACATCTTGCACCGCCCGAGTTGTGAGACTCAGGGGCTCGGCACGACCAGTGGGGTATGAACCTAGCTGGTGCTGGAGCGCTGCACACTGCTGCTCAGGCAGGTGCTCTAGCGCTTCCACAGCCACCAGACTCGTGTCCCCCGCCCACTGCTCCGCCGAGACATGAGAATCCCTACTCTCCTCCACCTGTGCCCTACTGCCCCCCTCTCCTTCTCCACCTTGGCCGCGGCAGACCAACGCAGGGACAGTTGGCTGCTCAGGTGGTTGCCTCACAAACTCCTCCAACAGGTTCACATGACATGTTTCCCCGTCCTCGTGTTTGATCTCGACAGCACCATTACCACACTTTTGAACTTCCGGATCCTCCAACTGCAGTTTACAAATATCTGAGGGAACCAAACCTGTCTAGATGCTTCCGAAGCAACCCAAGTCCTCCCCCAATATCAAACTGAGCAACCCTTTTTTCTCTCCGTGTGTAACGTTGCTGTCTCGGAGACTCTTCCTGCCCTACCTGTGACAGGTCCTGGGGCCTCTCCAGACTCTAACATAGGTGCCAATAATGAGTCACCAAGAAACACTGCCGGCTCAAAACTCTCCAATTGACCAACACTTCCCGTTTTCTTGTGACCTTTCCTCCGCGGTTTGATAGACTGAGGTGGTGGCTGCAAGGCTCCGGATGTCTGAGAACGCGTCACAACACACGCCATGGTTTGTACGCTACACTTCTCAACCCGCTCCTGTTCCTCCCTACTAACGTCGGCCGCCTTCTCGGCAACGACCAAGGGTGAAACCTTAGAAGCAGGCACCGCAAAGTCGTTGCCGAGGAGGAGGTCGACGCCCCCAACAGGCAAGTTCTCTACAATTCCGACATCCAGTTCCTTCGCCACACCACCCACCTCCAGCTCCATCCGCACCAGCGGGTAGGACTTCGTAGCATTGATCCCCTGAACTACCACCACCCGAGCAGCGTTAATCGGCCTACCAGTAAAGTTCTTTAACAAGGTCTGAGAAGCCCCGTATCACGCAATAGCTTAACTCCTCGCCTTTCGCCAGCCCACCTCACAAAACCATGCCCTCTATGACCCCGAAAGACGTCGCGGACAGGGTTCGAGCCTTCCAGACTCTTGAACACAGGCTGTGTCCCAACCTCCGACGAAATACCCTTGGCAAACTCAGAAGATATAGGCGACACCCCTATGCTGCGGGCCAATGACACAACCTTGTTTGGTGGTTTGTTCGGACAAGCATTTGCAAAGTGACCCTCCTTGTGACATGCAAAGCACTCTTTACTCTTTGGATTCCCTTGGGAGTGGGAGGTACCATTAGACTTCTTATACGGGACGGTATTTGTTTTATGTTCAGTTTTATTGTCAGTGCTACCTGGTTTTGTGTATTTATGTGTATCAAAATTCTTGGGAGGGGGAGGGGTACGATCCTTTGCACACGACTCACTCCTAGCTGCTGCTTCGCACCCTCGAATTAATGACAGTCGGAGGTCAGCCATTTCTGCTGCCTCCTGGAGAGTTCTAGGATTTTTTTCCTTTATATTTAATGTTAAGTCCCCGCCTGTGCACTTAAAGAACTGCTCCAAGAGAACCAGCTCACTCAACTCCTCAAAAGTAGCTGCCCTCTCAGAACGCAGCCAATGTCGTAGTGCATCAGACAAGTCCCGGGCGTGTTCTAGGAAGGTACTATCCTTGCCCTTAGTAACACCCCGAAACTTCAAGCGGTAAGTTTCTGGTTGTAACTCATAGGCCCGTAGCACAGCCTTCTTTAGCTCATCATAAACTACACAGGACTCTAACGGTAGTGCATCATACGCTTTTAGCCCCTTTCCTAGGAGTCTTGATGAAACTAATGCTGCCCACTTTTCCTGAGGCCACTGGTGTTCCTGACACTTCTTCTCAAATCGCATAAAAAACTCAGTCACACATGACTCATCGAACACAGGAACTAGTTTAAGCAGGTGCGACAATGATTGGTCCCGATGTGTGTTACCTTCCCCAATATTTCGCCCTGTTACCTCCATTCGAGATCTCTCCAGCTCCCTGTCAGCCCGATACCTAGTAGACTCTGCCTGCAGTTCAGCCTCTCGTATAGCTGTTCTCTTTGCAGCCTCAGCCCGCACACTAGCCTGTCTCTCGGCAGCCTCAACCTGAACTCTAACCTGTCTTTCGGCGGCCTCAACCTTGGCCATCTCAAGCCGAAACAACAAATCTGGAGTCAACCCTTGAGGAGGGGAAGGTGCATTTAATGGGGAGGGTCCCTGTGATTGAATTCCACGCTGCCATTGACCATCAACTTGGGGGTATGTACTAAATTCAGGCACCCTGACGTTTGATATGGGGGTAGAGTGGAGGGGGGGCTGGGGACCGGGGCCCCCAGTCGCCTCTCCACCCAGGTCTCTCCCTTCTAAACCCAATATCAAAGTCCTCAGCTGATCTTTCCTCATGCCACTTAAACCCTGGTGACCCTGAAGACCTGCCACACACTTTAAGCCATACTTATTCAGCTTCAACACCCTGGCAGCGGTAAGGGGCACCTCTAAAATTCTTCTAGCACCCTCCTCGCTATCGACTAGCCACTCCACAGGTCTTTCTCCCTCCGAGCCCGTATCGTGACCTGACCCACCACTGTGTTCTGATGTATTAGACATGTTTGTGTACTGCAGTAATTATCACGGTTATAGAATGTGCCTTATCTCCTATGCAAGTATGTATATACTAATGTTATTTAAAGTCTTTAATGTGTTATATTGGTTGCTCCAAAAAAAACTCTATGTCCACTGTATTCCTCTAATCATAAGGAATCTCAAAACAAATGACCACTATATTCCTCTGTTCAGTAAATCCTATGCAAGGTCGCCATTTGTTACGTCCTGGGATATATAAACACTGGGCTCTTTCTATTGGACTAGGTATGCGGCAACAAGCAACAACGGAAAACGCTAGATCCCACCCTTATCTATAAACCCAGGCAAGAAACCACCCTAAACCGTCAAGAGTCCTGCCTGGACAACAAGGTATCCTATGACTCGGTTACAGGGTGCACGCACTATAGACTGCTGATAGTCAAGCAGGCTATATAAAAGATCACACAATTAAGTTGACTTAAAGCTTCAAGGAAAAGATAGATAACGGAATTAATTTGCAGAAACAATTTAATAACAAACTAGAAGAAAGTACATTTAACGTTTCGTTAATTAATACAACTAATCACCCCTGCGTGAAAGAAGGTGAAAGCAAACAGTCCTCAAAACATCGTACAGGTAGGCAAGATGCAGGTTTCTAAACTGCATGCAGCTACTGTAGGATCTGATGCTTAGCAAAGAAAGTAAGTTACGGATTTAGAGAACTCTTATCTCATAAGCCGGAATAAATACTAGTGATAGGCCATACAGTGTATAATGGCATAGGTATAATTAAATAAAGGCAGCAACTCGCAACGTAACCACATACAGGTGTGCTTCTCACTCTTAGTCAGGCAAGCCTGCTCGGACAGAGTCTCTAAGCCACACCCTGACTCACAATGCTCACAAAGACGGTAAACTGTGGCACAATAACAAGCATAAAGATATAATAAACCGCTAGCTGTTAATCTGCCAGGTGGCAGAGGTCTAGCTGGAAGGATATAGGCTTTGGATACCCGGGCTGAGCCACCTGCTCTAGCCTAGGGACGTTCCCTAGTCTGTGCGCCAAATTACTCTAATTGAAAGGGTGCTCTCTTGAGAGACTCAGATCCCAAGTATCTGACTCTCTCCTGGCGACCCTAAAACAAACGCAAGACGTGCTAGCGCAGTGCTGAATGGACTAGGCAAGGGCCCTCACACAACACAACACTAGACACACAGGCACACAGACAAGAAAATGCCCCCAGACTCCCACGGGTATCCTAGTAAAGTCGTGCAGGTCCACAGGACTCGCACCAGCAGACTTTACTTAAAGGATCGCAAAAAGCCTCCCCTCCGGTCTAGCCCCTGCTTACCTGCCACAAGAACACACTAGCAAGCATGAAACCACCAAATATGAGACAACAAAAAAGCTTCCTAGGTCTCATTAACAATTATATCTCTGCATAAGGCCCAAAATCCTATCTAGTTATCTGAGAGCTCGTCGTTAATACAATGATAGATATAAGGTCTATCAAGGGGATGGGGTAATTAAATAGACTGGTGAAGTAGTGGAAGGAAGGTATACAAAGTAAGAGAGAAAGTTTCTAAGTGGGGTTGAGAGGGATAGATATCAAGGGGGTCCGAAGGGTACGACAGTGAGGTGAGCTCTGAGGAGAATAGCTCCTCTGGACCCCTCCAGGATCCCACACAAAGGCACGGTGGTCAGCCAATCACAGGCCGCTACGTCACCCGGCAGCAGGCCTGCAGAAGGCGCCAGGAACCACCAGCCAATAAAAACTGAGAGAAAAGACCACGCGGCGACCAACTCCTCCGGGAGGGAGGAGGGAGGAGGAAAAGCAACACTCACCTCCCCCACCCTGCTCGCTCGCTCTCTCTCTCTCTCGTCTCCTCCCACTCTCACTAGACTTACATCTTATATATTATAATGAAACAATCAACTATCGAGAATAAAATATACTAAGATGTGTTGGTTAAGAATAAGGGCAGCTTCAAGCTGTGAAACAACATAAGAATATCCCAGACATTAGTTACATTGTCGTAGGCTATATACTAAGGAAGAGCCGGCCGGCTGGCTGCCGCCAGCCGGTTTATAAACGGCTGGGCAGCCGACGCGCGCGCCTGCCCGCAGGTGGCTACTATGCAGGAGCGTCACAATGGTGAAGAGGAAGCCTTTGGGGAAGAAGCTCCTCGATTGCTGCTGGAGGATTCAACGCTGTGCGTGTCACCTCAGCAACAACCTGAGCACGCACTGCGGCTTCAGCAACCTCAGCACGTATTGCGGCTCGATGCTCAGGGAGAACAAATGCCGAGGGGGTCAACGGTGTGTCGCTGAAGGGGGACACTGCGGGGGTTACCGTTCCCATGACATGCGAAGGCGGGGTATTCAAAGTGCCCACAGCAAGTAGCGTAGCAAACAGGTGTGGGCTGCGGGCTGGTGATCCTGCTGGAAGCCAGGATGAGGCACCGCCACGCGAGGTGGATGGAAGAGGTGACGTGCGAAGTTGGGGGAAGTTGGGTGATGGTAGGAGGTAATCGGCGATGTTATGGATGGGATGAGATGTAGATGCTGGAAGTTTGCTCACATTCAACCTGTCCCAAAGAAGGGTGACCGCTCTCAACCCTCCAACTATCATCCAATTGCTCTTATCTCTTGTCTTTCTAAAGTTTTTGAAACTATTCTTGCTTCCAAATTTCTTAAGCATTTCTCTTCTCATAATCTGCTCTCAGATCGCCAGTATGGCTTCCTTAAGGGTCGCTCTACTGGTGATCTTCTTTCATATCTTACTAACTCTTGGTCATCCTCCTTTCGGGACTTCGGTGAGACTTTTTCTATTGCACTAGACATATCGAAAGCCTTCGATAGAGTCTGGCATAAATCTTTAATTTCTAAACTACCCTCCTTCGGTTTCTATCCCTCCATCTGTGCCTTTGTCTCTAATTTCCTTTCCGGCCGTTCCATAGCTGCGGTTGTGGACGGCCATTGTTCACTTCCTCACCCTATAAACTCCGGTGTTCCTCAGGGCTCTGTCCTATCTCCTATTCTCTTTCTAATTTTTATAAATGATCTCCTTAACTGTACCTTAATTCCCATCCATTCATACGCAGACGACTCAACCTTACACTACTCCATTAGTTTTTCAGAACGCCCCAGCCAGCAATCCCTCAACGACAAACGTAATGAAGCCATAGAACTCTTAAATTCTGATCTAAATACTATTTCCAATTGGGGCAGAGAAAACCTTGTTAACTTTAATGCTTCCAAAACCCAATTTCTCCATCTATCTACCCGTCAGGATCTCCCAGCGGACTATCCCTTATTCTTCAACAATACAAAAATCAACCCTTCATCTTCTCTCAATATTCTTGGTGTCTCTTTTTCTTCTGCTCTCATTTGGAAGGACCATATTACCAGTCTTGCTAAGGCAGCCTCCCAGAAGCTGGGTGTGCTCAACCGCCTTAGGGGGTTCTTTTCCCCTGCACAGCTTCTTGCTCTGTACAGGGGCATAGTGCGGCCTTGTATTGAGTATTGTTCACATGTATGGGGAGGTTCCTCTCACACCGCTCTCCTAGACAAAGTTGAAAGGAAGGCCTTTCGTATCATTAACTCCCGTCCACTCACCAACTCTCTGCAATCTCTCTCTCTCTCCGCCGCAATGTTGCATCTCTCTCGCTATTCTATCGCTACTATAATAATCAGTGTTCCTCAGAGCTATCCCAGTGCATACCACCTCCTTTACATAGGGCACATGGTACCCGTCTTGCAACTCAATCCCACCCCTACTCTGTGCAACTCTCCAACCCAAGAGTGAAACGTTACTCTCAAACTTTCTTCTACTCAACATCTGAGCTCTGGAACTCTCTCCCAGAATCAGTCTTTCCCTCTTCCTATGACTTAAATTGCTTCAAACTCCGTGTGTCCAGGCATTTTGGCTCGAACGTCCCTTGATTTTGGCCCTGTCACTCTTTCAACTATGGGGGAGGCACTCGCTATAGGCAGTTATGCCTTTTGCCTCCCTCAATCACATAGAAAAAAAAAAAAAAAAAAAAAAAAAAAAAAGAGGGGATGGGTTGAGATGTAGATGGGATGGGATGAGATGTAGATGGGATGGATGGTGGTGGTGGATCCGCTGGGGCTGGTTCAGTTGGTGGTGGTGGTGGTGGGTTGACTGACGTTGCTGGTGGTGGTGGTGGGTTGTCTGACGTTGCTGGTGGTGGTGGTGGATCGGCCGAGGTGGGGACGTCGAGGCGGAGTCGCTTGGGCGGAGGTGAAGCCCAATCCTGATCGTCAGACCACTCGTCCGACTCACTCTCGCTCGCCGTCTCATCAGTCGTCGTCATGTCCAGCACCTCATTGACCACATCTTCCAGCTGGGAGTCCCGCAAAGGTTTCTTCTTGTCCGACATGGCAGCTGGCGTATGGCGGTAGGCTGGCGTATGGCGGTAGGCTGGCGTAGGGCGGTAGGCTGGCGTATGGCGGTAGGCTGGCGTATGGCGGTAGGCTGGCGTATGGCGGCAGGCTGGCGTAGTTAGCTTACGATGCTGAAACCAAGAAATGGAAATAAAGGAAAAACTTAATTGACGTTGATAGTTGTCATGACGCAAGTTCGCCATCACTGAATCCATATAACGTTGGTATAGTTCACCATGACATAGTCATAGTTTTGCATTATCCGATTCCAGATGACGTGAGTATAATGGATTCATGACGGTATAGTTCCGCATTTTGTAATTCAAATGGGGGAACACCATGACGTAGTCATAGTATGGCATTATAAGAATATATATATTTATACCTTGGGGCTCTTTGGCCAAACACCCTGGGGAACAAGAACAACACAACAGGGAAGGGGACAAGATTTTGTTTTTATATATATACGGTATATACATTTATATATAAAATAAATATAATCAAATAAATCCCAATATATATAAAATAACTATATAAATACTCGATTATGGGCCCTGCCCTTGCTCTGGACATAGGGGTGGTCCCATTGACACCCTGGGAAACAGGAACAATAACCAAAAAAAATATATAAATGAAACAAAATTATAAATAAAATAAAATGATAGGCCTATAAATAAAATAAATAAAAACTATAATAAATAAAAATATATATAAAATAACTATAAATACTCGATTATGGGCCCTGCCCTTGCTCTGGACATAGGGGGTGGTCCAATGGACACCCTGGGGAACAGGAACAATAACCAAAACAAATATATAAATGAAACAAAATTATAAATCAAATAAAATGATAGGCCTAGGCCTATAAATAAAATAAATAAAAACTATAATAAATACAAATATATATAAAATAACTATAAATACTCGATTATGGGCCCTGCCCTTGCTCTGGACATAGGGGGTGGTCCCATGGACACCCTGGGGAACAGGAACAATAACCAAAAACAAATATATAAATGAAACAAAATTATAAATAAAATAAAATGATAGGCCTAGGCCTATAAATAAAATAAAATGATAGGCCTAGGCCTATAAATAAAATAAATAAAAACAATAATAAATACAAATATATATAAAATAACTGTAAATACTCGATAATGGGCCATGCCCTTGCTCTGTACATAGGGGGTGGTCCAATGGACACCCTGGGGAACAGGAACAATAACCAAAAACAATATATAAATGAAACAAAATTATAAATCAAATAAAATGATAGGCCTAGGCCTATAAATAAAATAAATAAAAACTATAATACAAATATATATAAAATAACTATAAATACTCGATTATGGGCCCTGCCCTTGCTCTGGACATAGGGGGTGGTCTCATTGACACCCTGGGGAACAGGAACAATAACCAAAAAAAATATATAAATGAAACAAAATTATAAATAAAATAAAATGATAGGCCTATAAATAAAATAAATAAAAACTATAATAAATAAAAATGTATATAAAATAACTATAAATACTCGATTATGGGCCCTGCCCTTGCTCTGAACATAGGGGGTGGTCTCATTGACACCCTGGGGAACAGGAACAATAACCAAAAAATATATATAAATGAAACAAAATTATAAATAAAATAAAATGATAGGCCTATAAATAAAATAAATACAAACTATAATAAATAAAAATATATATAAAATAACTATAAATACTCGATTATGGGCCCTGCCCTTGCTCTGGACATAGGGGGTGGTCCAATGGACACCCTGGGGAACAGGAACAATAACCACAAAAAATATATAAATGAAACAAAATTATAAATAAAATAAATTGATAGGCCTATAAATAAAATAAATAAAAACTATAATAAATAAAAATATATATAAAATAACCATAAATACTCGAGTATGGGCCCTGCCCTTGCTCTGGACATAGGGGGTGGTCCCATGGACACCCTGGGGAACAGGAACAATAACCAAAAACAAATATATAAATGAAACAAAATTATAAATAAAATAAAATGATAGGCCTAGGCCTATAAATAAAATAAAATGATAGGCCTAGGCCTATAAATAAAATAAATAAAAACAATAATAAATACAAATATATATAAAATAACTGTAAATACTCGATAATGGGCCATGCCCTTGCTCTGTACATAGGGGGTGGTCCAATGGACACCCTGGGGAACAGGAACAATAACCAAAAACAATATATAAATGAAACAAAATTATAAATCAAATAAAATGATAGGCCTAGGCCTATAAATAAAATAAATAAAAACTATAATAAATACAAATATATATAAAATAACTATAAATACTCGATTATGGGCCCTGCCCTTGCTCTGGACATAGGGGGTGGTCTCATTGACACCCTGGGGAACAGGAACAATAACCAAAAAAAATATATAAATGAAACAAAATTATAAATAAAATAAAATGATAGGCCTATAAATAAAATAAATAAAAACTATAATAAATACAAATGTATATAAAATAACTATAAATACTCGATTATGGGCCCTGCCCTTGCTCTGAACATAGGGGGTGGTCTCATTGACACCCTGGGGAACAGGAACAATAACCAAAAAATATATATAAATGAAACAAAATTATAAATAAAATAAAATGATAGGCCTATAAATAAAATAAATACAAACTATAATAAATAAAAATATATATAAAATAACTATAAATACTCGATTATGGGCCCTGCCCTTGCTCTGGACATAGGGGGTGGTCCAATGGACACCCTGGGGAACAGGAACAATAACCACAAAAAATATATAAATGAAACAAAATTATAAATAAAATAAATTGATAGGCCTATAAATAAAATAAATAAAAACTATAATAAATAAAAATATATATAAAATAACCATAAATACTCGAGTATGGGCCCTGCCCTTGCTCTGGACATAGGGGGTGGTCCAATGGACACCCTGGGGAACAGGAACAATAAACAAACAAAAATATATATAAATGAAACTAAATTATAAATAAAATAAAATGATAGGCCTATAAATAAAATAAATAAAAACTATAATAAATAAAAATATATATAAAATAACTATAAATACTCGATTATGGGCCCTGCCCTTGCTCTGGTCATAGGGGGTGGTCCAATGGACACCCTGGGGAACAGGAACAATAACAACAACAAAATATATAAATGAAACAAAATTATAAATAAAATAAAATGATAGGCCTAGGCCTATAAATAAAATATATAAAAACTATAATAATTAAAATATATATAAAATAACTATAAATACTCGATTATGGGCCCTGCCCTTGCTCTGGGCATAGGGGGTGGTCCAATGGACGCCCTGGGGAACAGGAACAATAACAAAACAAATATGTAAATGAAACAAAATTATAAATAAAATAAAATGATATAAATAAAATAAATAAAACTTATAAAATACAATAAAGAAAAATAGGCCTATATATAAAATAGCAATAGAAATACTCGAATATATATATATATATATATATATATATATATATTATATATAAAATAAAATGATAGGCCTATAAATAAAATAAATAGGAACTATAATAAATAAAAATATATATAAAATAACTATAAATACTCTATTATGGGCCCTGCCCTTGCTCTGGACATAGGGGGTGGTCCAATGGACACACTGGGGAACAGGAACAACAAACAAACAAATATGTAAATGAAACAAAATTATAAATAAAATAAAATTATATAAATAAAATAAATAAAACTTATAATAAATCACAATATATATAAAATAGCAATAGAAATACTCGAATATAAATATATATATAAAATAAAGATAGGCCTAGCCCAAGCCTAAACCTATAAAATATCCCAGCTGTGAGGAAAAGGTAAAAGGTCAAGGAGTGCTTACTGACCGAACAAGTAAGAGGGGTGGCGGTATAGCAGTGTTTGTCAGGAGTACATTAAAAAGCTGTATTAAATCAGGTATTAGACTAAATAACGATAATGAAAGTGTTTGGGTAGAGGTTAACGAAGGTAGTGAGACCATAGTTATTGGATTTTTGTATAGACCGCCAAATATGAGTAGAAATGACGGAACGTCATTATGGTAGTAAATTAAAATGGCATCAAGGTTTAGCAATGTGTGCATTATGGGGGATTTTAATTTTCCGAATATAGATTGGCAGCATCAAATAGGAGACTCTGATTCTGAGGAGTTTATAGAGGTAGTACAAGATAGTTTTTTATTTCAATTCATAGATACGCCGACTAGAGGTAATAATATTCTCGATTTAGTTTTCAGTAACAATGAACATATGGTAAATAATGTAGAGATAGGGGACCACCTAGGAAATAGTGACCACAATTCTGTGTATTTTAGTATACAATGGAAAGGTAATACCAGAGAGAATACAACATTAATACCTGACTTTAGAAAAGCCAATTATGGTGGGTTAAGAAGAGCCCTATTAGCCGACCCTATGGTCAAAAAATTAAGTCGATCCAGGTGTCCAAATGAGTGTACCCCTTCTCAGGCACCTGTCATCTTAAGTCAGGAAGAGACGTCAACCTTGGTAGATACATACGATAATTTTATCAAGTCAGTATTCAATGCACAAAATAAATACATCCCCAAAAGAAAATTTAGATCAACACAGAACCAACCCAAATGGATGAATAATAGACTATTAGATCTTCTAGGACAAAAGAGAGGAATATATAGAAAAATTAGGAAAGGCGAAATTCACCTACTTGCTTACTATCAGAATCTATCAAGACAGGTAAAAAAGGATATTAGGAAAGAAAAAAGAAATTATGAAATCAAGGTTGCCAATGACTCAAAAAATAATCCTAAAGCTTTTTACCAACTATATAAATCCAAGGTTAGAGTGTAATTGGTCCCCTTAAAACTTCGATAGGAGAAATGACAGAAAATGATTTAGAAATGTACAGTACATTAAATAGTCAATTTCTTTCCGTTTTCACTAATGAAAATTTGGCACAGTTTCCAGAAGTCCGTAAGGTATATAGCGATAGTATAGAAAATAGGTTAAGTACGGTTACTATAAGTAGAAATGATGTGCTTAAGGAAATTGACAGACTGAAACCTCATAAATCGCCTGGTCCTGATGAGGTATATGCTAGAGTATTAAAAGAATGTATGGATGAGTTAAGTTACCCATTAACATTTTTATTTAACAAGTCATTGGAGACAGGTATAGTTCCAGAAGCTTGGAAGCTTGCAAACGTAGTTCCGATCTTCAAAAAGGTGACAAATCAATAGCATCCAATTACCGTCCCATTAGTCTTACATCAATCATAGGAAAGCTACTAGAGTCAATTATTGCTAGTAAAATTAGAAACCACTTAGATACATTTAATTTAATAAATTCTTCTCAGCATGGATTCACTCAGGGACGTTCTTGCCTTACTAATTTGCTTAGTTTTTTCTCAGAGGTATATGAAGCAGTAGATAATGACAAGTCATATGATATAATATATTTAGATTTCAGTAAAGCTTTCGACAGAGTCCCCCATGAGAGATTGATGAGAAAGGTTGAGGCGCATGGAATAGGTGGGGCGTTGTTGGGATGGATTAGGTCATGGCTAATTGGTAGGAAGCAGAGAGTCAGCATAAATGGTACGAAGTCAGAATGGGGAGCAGTTAAAAGTGGTGTCCCCCAGGGATCTGTATTAGGTCCTCTGTTGTTTGTTATATACATAAATTACCTTGATTTAGGTATAACTAGTAGGATAAGTAAATTTGCAGACGATACCAAAATGGGGAGAACAATTGATTCAGATAGAGATGAAGTTTAACATTGACAAATGCAAGGTATTAAAGATAGGGAAGATGCATACAAATGTTAAATATAAACTAGCTAATGTGGAATTAGCAAACTCGAATTGTGAGAAAGATCTAGGTGTGTTTGTTAGCAATGATTTGAAGCCTAGACAACAGTGTATAAGCGTTCGAAACAAGGCAAACAGGATTCTCGTGTTCATCTCTAGGAGTGTGAGTAACAGAACTGCTGATGTTATCTTAAAACTTTACTTGTCATTAGTGAGACCCCATATGGATTATGCTGTTCAATTTTGGTGTCCTTATTACAGAATGGACATAGATTCATTGGAGAGAGTACAACGTAGAATGACAAAAATGATCCATAATATTAGAAATCTTCCGTATAAAGAAAGGTTGAAGAAATTAGGCTTACATTCGTTAGAGAGGGGCAGAGTTAGAGGAGATATGATAGAGGTGTTCAAGTGGGTTAGTGGGATTAACAAAGGGGACATGACAAATGTACTAAAGCTCAGTGATAGCGAAAGAACTCGTACCAATGGTTTCAAATTAGATAAATTTCGTTTCAGAAAAGATATAGGCAAATATTGGTTTGGTAACAGAGTTGTAGATGGGTGGAATGGACTACCAGGTGCTATAGTGGGATTAAAAACGATAGGGAGCTTTAAGATAAAATTGGATAAGCATATGGACGAGAAGGGTTGGGTGTGAAGGGGGATCAGCAGGGTTGGGCCAATCAGCGCTCTGCAGACCCCCGTAATCCTGCGTTAATCTCTAACCGTTTTGGTAAGATGATCCTCAGGGTATTAGAGTGTTGAGCCTATAATTGGGCTTTGTAATTGGGGTTGTGTGGGACAGGGATCTGCCTTGCTTAGGCCAATCGGCTTTCTGCAGACTCCCATTTTCTTATGTTCTTATGTTCTTATGTTACCCGCCGCGGGCAAGTAATTATGGGATTAGCTTAGGTACTTTACCCAGACATCTGTGGCTGTCCAAAGGTTCACTGCTGTAGTGTAGTGTACAGTGGCGCATAAAAGTCTTGTATTTTTTATGTCAGGCTATTTATCGTGACATATTTGTACTTACCATGACATTTTTGTCTAAACAATTCGTTTATTATCTATCCACACTTCACTGTTAGTTACTTCACTCAAATAAAACTGTGTATTCACTAAAAATTGCCCAAATTGGGCATAAAATAATACCAAAAATGGGCAAAACACAACTATATTTCGTAATTACAGCTTTATTATACTTCGTATGTAGTATTTATTCATAAATATATTGGTCTTTCAAGCGAAAATGAAGGTTTTAGGGCAATATATATACGACACACACGTATAGCCTAGCTTACATTCGTAATCACAAACCTAACATAAGTTAGGAATGTGACTACGAATGCTTACTACACTAACCCTACGAATATGATATAAATAATATTATTATTCACAGTTCACAACACTTCCACTGGGTCCATTCTAGCCACCTAAAAAAACACATGGCTGGCTATGGAGAGGCGAACAACGAGGCACAGAGTCACAAATCACGAGTTATATACATAAATTATGATTAGATAGCCACAAATTGATGATACACTGCCTCTTAGTACATAAATAATCAAGATTTGCCCGCCTGAAACCCGCTCCATGGCGGGCAATGGAGGCGAGACGAGATTTAAAGGTCCAGGAGTACTACCTCACAGACTGGCGGCCGGCTCACAACTGGTGAAACAAAGCCCCGCACTCCTCACACAGGGACGCTAGGGGTTGCCAGATATTTCATTTTGTAACTTACTGATGGCTAACTTACCAGCCAAAAATGCGTCCAAATCGCGTCATAAACTTATTTACCACGAATATTTCTAACTTACAGGTGGCATTATGACGCGATTGCGTCATACGACCACTCTTCGAGGGGTGGCGTTATGACTCGATCACTTCCTATAGATGCGAGAGGGTTAATTGCTGGAAGCCCTTTTTAAACTGCATAAAATCGTCTACTAGTGGCCAGAATAAAGTTAAAAAGGACGTCACCGGTACTGTAAGGGTTAATGGTTAGGTATGTTTGTGTTGCAGTATTATGTTGGCAACACTGCTGACTGTTCTGTGAACATAATAATGACAGTATTATGTTGGCAACACTGCTGCCTGTCCTGTGAACGTAATAATAACAGTATTATGTTGGCAACACTACTGCCTGTCCTGTGAACGTAATAATAACATAATTATGTTGGCAACACTACTGCCTGTCTTGTGAACGTAATAATGACAGTATTATGTTGGCAACATTGCTGCCTGTCCTGTGATCGTAATAATAACATTATTATGTTGGCAAAACTGCTGCCTGTCCTGGGAACGTAATAACAACTGAATGTGTTTGTACATTGTATACAATTTTAGTTTTGGAAGGCCCTGTAGCAGTCAAAGGAGTAATATCTATCTCAATCATCCCTCTCACTTCCACAATTCCTTCCTAAGCTGAAAACATCGTATAATGATAGCCAGAATATACTGCCAAAACGCGTCATGATCCTGAAGGGGTTAACCCCTACAGGATCATGATGCATGTTGACAGTATATTTTTGCTATTGTTGGGCGAGGATTGTTTAGAGTCGCAGGCATAATTGAGTTGATTTTGACCTCTAAAATGTCTAGAGGTAATTCCTAAACTGTATAAAATCGTTTACTAATAGTCAGAATAGAATGAAGAAACGTGTTATTCGCGACTATCAAAAGGGTTAACTATGACGAGTCTATAAATCCTGACCCCGACCCCAAGATAAATCATAAAGGACAAGAGCAATTGAGCGAATATATTTACCAATTGGGAAGAGTCAAACAGTTAAGGGGAGATGGGCCGTTTTTTAGTCTATTAATTCATGTATTCCTGTATTTCTTAGTTTCCTCGCTAGGCCTCCATCAAGCTTAGAAAAATGTCCCGGCTGAAGACCAATTCCTCTTAAAATTTCAAGATCGCTATTACTCGCCATGAACAAATTGACACCGAAATGGCACGAAAGGTCTTAAAATTGACAACGAAATGGGGTGAAAGGTGTCAAAATATGCCAAACTAATGGTCCGAATGTCATATAATCTCAAAACAAATGGGGCTTAACAGGAGGGAGAAAGGGAACCAGTAAACGACCCAGCTTACGGCTGAGCCCGTTTACTTCAGCCCTCCGTGAGTCAGGCTTGGTTACATAATTTATAATCTCAACATAATTAATAGATGGTATAATTATCAATCATGGTGGAGATGGAGCTTTCCCTATAGACTGTTTCTCAGGTTGGTGAGAAATTGACATGACCCCAATTATGGAAAAGTATTTGTTATTTTCTGTACTCCTTCTCCTTCATGTTTATCCCAATTAATTATGAGATTTTAAGACGTTCGCCTCATTAGTTTGGCGATTTTAAGATCTTTTGCTCTATCTGGGTGTCGATTTGTTCTTGGCGAGTGATAGCGAGTCTGTAATTTAGGAGAAACTGGCCTTCGGCGGCCGGGACAGTTTTCTACCGAAAAATTTACACATTTATCTCGAAGGGGAGTCTTGGAGGTATTTGTTTTAAAGCTTAATAGATACCTAGGGAGCAAACGAAAACAAATATATGTACTGTTAATAATAGAAAACAAACAAATAGATAATATAACATCCCCATAAGTTACTCGTATATTACAGCTTATCTTTTATAGCCATATGTGTTGTTAATTGTGAACAGCTGGCGTTGATATGGGACAGAGACATACCAGTTATATATTTCAACATTAACTGTCACGTCCCGGGCGTTCAAATCATGCATACTTCAACCAGCCGTAGTTTAATACAGAGACATACCAGTTATATATTTCAACATTTTCTATCACGTCCCGGGCGTTCAAATCATGCATACTTCAACCAGCCGTAGTTTAATACAGAGACATACCAGTTATATATTTCAACATTATCTGTCACGTCCCGGCGTTCAATCATGCATACTTCAACCAGCCGTAGTTTAATACAGAGACATACCAGTTATATATTTCAACATTAACTGTCACGTCCCGGGCGTTCAAAGCATGCATACTTCAACCAGCCGTAGTTTAATACAGAGACATACCAGTTATATATTTCAACATTAACTGTCACGTCCCGGCGTTCAAATGCATACTTCAACCAGCCGTAGTTTAATACAGAGACATACCAGTTATATATTTCAACATTAACTGTCACGTCCCGGGCGTTCTAACCATGCATACTTCAACCAGCCGTAGTTTAATACAGAGACACCCCAGTTATATATTTCAACATTAACGGTCACGTCCCGGGCGTTCAAACCATGCATACTTCAACCAGCCGTAGTTTAAACCCGGGAACTGCGGGGAGACTCTTAAGAGTTCCCCCGGCGGACTGCGGGAAGACTCTTAAGAGTAAGGCTATTAAAAAATCCATTTAAAACACCCCAATTTTTTTTTTTTTTGTATTGCCCCTGGGCCATGCCAAATATCACTCCTCCACCTCCCCTCCTTCCCCACTTTCCTCATCTCCTTCAGTTATCACTATTTTCCTGTTATTCCCTTATTCTGTGGTCTATTTCGTGCAAACATTAGCGAGTTGCAAGCAGGGCATTGTCATCACTGTTACCAAGCGAGTGGAAGAGAGAGAGAGAGAGTATCGATCGACAGTCTCTCTCCAGACTTGGGAAAGAGTAGTGGGGAGGGAGGTTGCCTCAGCCATACATTATGTAACTCCCGGCCTGTATCGCCGATTTTGACCATCCAAACGCTGTTTCCCCCTTGTTTTATTGTTGTAACAGGTTAATACCTTTATAATCAACCTATAATAGGCGCATATGGTTAAGTATTAATGCTATTTATGGTAAAATAACGATGTTAGTGATGGGAACAGCTAAAATATGTCAGCACAGGAGTGTGGTGTCTCATACCCCCCATGCGCACTTCTTAGGGTGACAACCCAGTTATATATTTCAACATTAACTGTTACATCTCGAGCGTTCAAACCATGCATGCTTCAACCAGCCGTAGTTTTTTTTTTTTTTTTTTTTTTCTATATTCTAACTACTCCCTCTCGGGCATAGGCTGAGAGCCTGTACATTCCACCGCTCAAAACGGTGAAGCCCGTGAGGTCTTGTTCCAGTCAGGGGAGTGAGACATGTGAAGCATCCATCATGGCTCGAAGCAGCTCCATCTCTGAAGCGGCTGGTTGCTTCGCTCAAGTGCTTCACCGTCTCACCCTCCAGACTCAGACCCTCACTCTCAGAATGCCACCTATTGAGCAGGGAACTCACTAGGCATTGTCCCCCTGTAACATATTTTGAATATGGGAATATTCATACAGTGTTATTTAATCAGGGAACAATGAGGGTATTTTTTTGACATTTCGGTGGGCTTTGTGGTAATGCACTGATACTAGGTACAGCACAAATTCAATCCCAATAATATCTTCCCATTGACATATCGGGATTTGAAACCGGGTCCATTGGATTACCAATCCATTGGCATGAGCACTCCACACCTCCACACCACAGAGACATACCAGTTATATATTTCAACATTAACTGCCACGTTCCGGGCGTTCAAACCATGCATACTTCAACCAGCCGTAGTCTAATACAGACACATATCAGTTATATATTTCAACATTAACTGCCACGTCCCGGGCGTTCAAACCATGCATGCTTCAACCAGCCGTAGTTTAATACAGAGACATATCAGTTATATATTTCAACATTAACTGCCACGTCCCGGGCGTTCAAACCATGCATGCTTCAACCAGCCGTAGTTTAATACAGAGACATATCAGTTATATATTTCAACATTAACTGCCACGTCCCGGGCGTCAAACCATGCATGCTTCAACCAGCCGTAGTTTAATACAGAGACATATCAGTTATATATTTCAACATTAACTGCCACGTCCCGGGCGTTCAAACCATGCATGCTTCAACCAGCCGTAGTTTAATACAGAGACATATCAGTTATATATTTCAACATTAACTGCCACGTCCCGGGCGTTCAAACCATGCATGCTTCAACCAGCCGTAGTTAATACAGAGACATATCAGTTATATATTTCAACATTACTGCCACGTCCCGGGCGTTCAAACCATGCATGCTTCAACCAGCCGTAGTTTATACAGAGACATATCAGTTATATATTTCATTAACTGCCACGTCCCGGGCGTTCAAACCATGCATGCTTCAACCAGCCGTAGTTTAATACAGAGACATATCAGTTTATATTTCAACATTAACTGCCACGTCCCGGGCGTCAAAACATGCATACTTAAACCAGCCGTAGTTTATAAATATTTAACGGGACTTATTTTAATTCTGTATTCATTTTTAAATTATTACCGGTATATATATGTGTTTTAGTTTGCTCGCTAGACCTATCAAACCTTAGAAAAACGCCATCCTAAAGACACCCCTTCGACATATATGTGTACATTTTTCGGTAGAAAAATGTCCCGGCCTTCCCCCTAAAATACAGGCTCACTATCGCTCGCCAGGAAAAAAGGACGCTTAGCCTAAATAGCACGAAAGGTCTTAATATCGACAAAGAAATGGACAAAGTATTCAAATTTGAAAACTAATCGGTCAAAACAGGAAGGAGAAGAGGGTTCAGAAAAATAAAAACGAATACTTTAACGTTGAGTAAAAATAAAATATAGCTGGTATCGTCTCCAGCTTGAGAATGTTGAAAACTGCTGCCTCCTAGCTGGTCTGGTTAACATTAGGTAGGGTCGGTGTGAGAAGCTATTTTATCGCCTGATGCACCTCTCCCGCATTTGATGCTCACGTATAGCACCACCTCCCAGCACTCTCTACCTGCCCCTGAGCACTGTTTTATAGTCATTGTAGTGGTATTTATGTATATATATTGCTTCATTTGTTGGTGTTTTGGTGATGGATGTGGTTCCAATGATTGTGTGGTAATAGTGAATTGCTAGTGAAGTATGACTTATTGATAATCGATTATTGTTTGTTTGCTTACCAAAGGTATGACTTAGGCTAACTGTAATTACGCAACACATGTAAGATAATTATTGAACACTTGTGTGTGTAGCAAGTGTAGCAACACGATTAGTAATGAACACTTGTGGAGTATCTTTTTATTTTCCTATGTTTATGAAGGAGACAAAAGGCGAGTAACGAGTGTCTTACCTAAGCCAAAAGAGTGACAGAGCCAATTTCAAGGTATGTTGGGGTCACACCAAGTTTAAAGCAGTCCAAGTCATAGGATGAAGGAAAGATTGATTGAGGGAGAGATTCCAGAGTTTAATTGTTGAGTAGAAGAAAGACTGAGGATATTTGCAAATTCTTGGGTTGGAAAGCTTGACAAAATATAAGTGTATTGAATAAATATTTATTTATTCATAATTAGTTATTGAACACTTACTTCCAAACCTTACACCTTGGATGATTCCGCTGATATTCCTCCCTCTCACTTATGCCTAATATCATATTCTCTTCTAAAGATGTGGTCTCGACCCTCTATGGACCTAATACTAAGAAGGCGTATGGACCGGATGGTGTTCCTCCTGTCGTACTCAAAAACTGTTCTTCCGTGCTGACTCCCTGCCTAGCAAACTCTTTCGGCTCTGTCTATCCTCTAATGTCTTTCCTTCATGCTGGAAGTTTGCTCTTATTCAACCTTTCCCAAAGAAGGGTGACTGCTCTCAACCCTCCAACTATCATCCTATTGCTCTCTTTTCTTGCATCTCTAAAGTTTTTGAAACTATTCTTAACTCAAAATATCTTAGGCATTTATCTTCCCATAATCTACTTTCAGATGGCCAGGACGGTTTCCTTAAGGGCGGCTCTACTGGTATCTTACCTATCTTATTAACTCTCGGTCATCCTCCTTTCGGGACTTTGTTGAGACTTTTTCCATTGCTCTAGACATATCGAAAGCCTTCGATAAAGTCTGGCACAAATCTTTAATTTCCAAACTACCCTCCTTCGGTTTCTCTCCCTCTATCTGTGCCTTTGTCTCTAATTTCCTTTCAGACCGCTCCATAGCTGCAGTTGTGGATGGCCATCGTTCACTTCCTCAACCTATCAGCTCCGTTGATCCTCAGGGTTCTGTCCTGTCTTCAATTATCTTTCTAATATTTATCAATGATCTCCTCAACTGTACCTCTTGTCCTATCCACTCATATGCTGATGACTCTACCTTACACTATTCAACTAGTTTTTCCCATCAACCCAGCATGCAGGCACTCCTAATTAAACGTGGTGAGCTCATAGAATGCCTATCTTCAGATCTTTCAATTATTTCTGATTGGGGCAGAGATAATCTTGTTACTTTCAACGCCTCCAAGACCCAGTTTCTCCCTCTATCTCTCCATCACAATCTTCCACAAGACAATGAACTATTCTTCAACAACACACAACTCAACCCTTCATCATATCTCAACATTCTAGGTGTATCCTTTTCATCGGACCTTTCTTAGAAAGATCATATTACCACTCTTGCTAAAATAGCTTCCCGAAAGTTAGGTGTGCTCAACCGTCTCCGTGGGTTCTTCACCCCCGCTCAGCTTCTTGCTCTGTATCTGGGCACAGTGAGCCCCTGTATTGAGTATTGTTTGCACGTGTGGGGAGGCTCCACCCATACCGCACTTCTTGAACGAGTAGAATCAAAAACATTTCGCTTCATTAACTCGCTTCCTCTTACTAGTTCCCAACATCTCTTTCTACACGCCGCAATGTTGCATCTCTTTCACTATTCTATCGCTATTACAGCAACCAGTGTTCTTCAGAGCTCTCTCAGTGTATATCTCCTCCCATGCGGCGAGTGCGAGGAACCCGTCTTTCAACACAGTCCCACTCCTATTCTGTCCAGCTCTCCAACCCAAGAATTGGCAAATGTTCTCAGTCTTTCTTCTACTCAATAAGTGAACTCTGGAACTCTCTCCCTCATTCAATCTTTCCTTCATCCTATGACTTATACTACTTTAAACTTTGATGTCCAGGCATTATGACTCCAATGTCCCTTGAATTTGGCTCTGTCAATATTTTGACTTTTGGGGAGACACTTGCTACAGGCAATCTGGCTTTTGTCTCCTCCATCTATCTATCTATCTATTGCCTGACGCCGTGATCCCCGAAGGGGTGGCCACGAACGAAACGCCCCCATGCACCTCTGTCCCCAGTCAGTCGACGTCCCTCCTCCCAACCAGCACCGTCTTCATTCATATACTTCTTCACTCCATCCTTCCACCTCTCTCTCGGTTTATCTCTGCCTCTCTGTCCTTCCACCTCGCTCTCTTACACCCTCTTAGTCATTCTCTCGCTTCCCATATGTTCCATATGGCCGAACCATCTCAAGGTGTTCCTTTTCACACTTTCCAGCACATCTACCTCCACACCACACCTCCTTCTTACTTCCTCATTCGTCTGTCTATCACTCCACGTAACTCCGCACGCACTTCTCAAGTAACTCATTTCCACCCCTCTCACTCTAGGTCTGAGTCTCTCCACCAACATCCATGCTTCACTTCCGTAAGTTAGTGTCGGGATTACAGCACTGTGATGCAAGGACTTCTTCACTTCCATGCTGACCACCCTATTTCTTGTTACTGCTTTCAGCGTCCCTACAACCCTCTTCCCCTGTTGCACCCTCTCCCGGACGTTTTCATCCATACTTCCATCTTTACTCAGCACACTACCCAGATACTTAAATGAGCTGACAATCTCCATAGTCTGACCGTTCAACTTCACCTCACACTCTGTGGCTTCACCTTTTTCGAAGACCATAACCTTGCTCTTCCCAACATTTACCTTCAGATTCTGTTTTTCACACACTGTTCCATACATATTTACCAGACCCTGCAACTCCCATTCATTATCGCTCATCAGAACTGTATCATCAGCAAACAGCAGTACAGGTAGCTTCCACTCGTTTCCCTCCCTTATCAGCGACACACCAACATCTACTGCTGTTCCTTGTATTCCTTTAATGACTCCATCCATATATAAAGTAAACAACCACGGGGACATCACACACCTGTTTCAACCCAACATTCATATCAAAGAACTCGCTCTGCTCATTCTCCACACGTAATGCCGACATTGCACCCTCATACATGCTCTTCACTGCTTTCAGCAGTACTTTCCACATACCTTCTCTATCCGCTCTGTCATAGGCCTTCTCCAAGTCCATAAATGCAACATACAGCTTTTGTTACTTCTCCAGATATTTCTCCACAAAACATTTCAGGGTAAAAATCCGATCTACATATTCTCTTCCCTTCCTGTACCCGCCCTGCACGTCACCTGTCCATTGCTCCGTTCTCGCTCTCACTCTCTCAATCACTACCCTACTGTACACCTTCCCTACTACGCTTAGAAGACATATTCCTCGGTGGTTACCACACACTTCTCTTTCTCCTTTACCCTTATATAGGGGGACTATTATACCTGTCTTCGAGTCATCATGTGCACTCACCTTCTCCCATGCTAGTTTGCACATTTTCCATACCCATTCGATCACTATCTCACCACCCATTCATTATCGCTCATCAGAACTGTATCATCAGCAAACAGCAGTACAGGTAGCTTCCACTCGTTTCCCTCCTTTATCAGTGACACACCAACATCCAGTGCTCTTCCTTGTATTTCTTTCATGACTCCATCCATTTATACAGTAAACAACCACGGGGACATCACACACCCCTGTTTCAACCCAACATTCAGATCAAAGAACTCGCTCTGCTCATTTTCCACACGTAATGCCGCCTTTGCACCGTCATACATGCTCTTCACTGCTTTCAGCAACTTGCCATCTACTCCGTATATTCTAAGTACTTTCCACAAACCTTCTCTATCTGCTCTGTCATAGGCCTTCTCCAAGTCCATAAATGCAACATACAGCTTTTGTTGCTCTTCCAGATATTTCTCCACAACACATTTCAGGGTAAAAATCTGATCTACACATCCTCTTTCCTTCCTAAGCCCACCCTGCTCGTCACCTATCCATTTCTCTGTTCTCGCTCTCACTCTCTCAACCACTATCCTACTGTACACCTTCCCTACTACGCTTAGAAGAAATATTCCTTGGTGGTTACCACACACTCCTCTTTCCCCTTTACCCCTATATAGGGTGACTATTATGCCTGTCTTCTAGTCATCAGATGCACTCCCCTTCTCCCATGCTAATTTGCACATTTTCCATACCCATTCAATCACTATCTCACCACCATACCTCAGCATTTCCCTACACACTCCATCTATTCTTGGTGCTTTCCCCAACTTCACTCTTTTCATGGCTTCACACACTTCTGACCTCCTGATCCCCACCTCCTCCTCCACTACTTCTCTTCTTCTCCCTCCCATACCCCATCCAACTATGTTTGCTGGCGCTTCATTCCTTACATTCAGCAATTCATTGAACTACTCCCTCCATCTTTCGACTCTCTCTTGCTTCTCGGCTAGCACTCACCCATTCTTAACTTTCACATCCTTACTGTTTTGCTTGCTACCTTCCCTAAATGTCTTTACTTCTTTCCAGAACAGTTTCTTACACTCCCTCCATTTTACACTCAGATTCGTTCCAAATTCTTCATCTACTCTTCTCTTACTTTCCTTCACTACTCTCTTCACCACTCTCTTTTTCTCCAAGTACCTTGCTCTTTTCTGTCTTTCCAGTCTTCATTCCCTCTACTACCCAACCACTCTCTATACACTTTCTTCTTGTCTTCCACAGCTATATTTACCTTTTCTGTCCACCATGCTGTACCCTTCACTCCCCTCCCTCTCCTCCTTACTCCACACACCTCCTCACATGCTGCACAGATCTCTTCCTTTAACACTTAGCTCACCTCCTCCATACCTTCCAGGTCAAACCTGCCTAGTCGTCTTTCTACTGCTCTCCTGAACTCTTCCCTGACTTCCTCCTCCTGCCACCTCTCCACCCTCCTCGCCATTCCCCCTTCATCTCGCTTCCCTCCAACTCTCCTCACCCACTTATTTTGTATCCTAGTTTAAGCTACTACTACATAATGGTCATTTGTTCATCCACACATATATAATCAATCTGTGACTTTCGTTTCACCACTGTCTCATCCTTCTTCCTTCACACCACTTTTCATGTGTACCTATGTGTCATTCTGTGTCGGAAGAAGGTGTTGGCTATCCACAGCCTCCTCCCCACACATATGTCCATAAGTGTACTACCAATCCCAATCACCACTGACGGTATTCCCCACCCTCCCACCACTCCATCAACTTTCTTATCACCCACCTTCCCATTCATATCCCAAATCAGAAATATTCCATCACTCTTGCCAAACTTGTTCAGGCACGCCTCCACATTCACCCAGAACTTCTCTTTCTCTCATACAGTTTTATCCTCTGTCGAAGCATACACACACACAACCACCCACATTTGTATTCCTACTTTTATTCTCACCCACACAATCCTTGAACCCACAGACCCATAGTCTCTTACATGCTCCTTCCATTTGTTACTTGCAAACAAACATGCACCTTCTCTCGCTGCTCCCTCAATCACTCCAGAACACACACCCACTCTCTCACATTCAAAGTCCCTATTCTAAGACTGCCCATGGTAGGTTGGGGTTCGTCAACATTATGTCCGTCCACATCCGAGGCTGTTTGTTCGTTCATCGTTGCAGTATATATATATATCTATATATATATATATAAATATATATATATATATGTATTTTTTTTTAATGCATACAAGGTTAAAAGAAATAGCAGTTTCAGCATTCAATATTTTATTATTCAGCACTTCAATATTTCTGATTAATTTTCGTTGGGGTTCAGTCAGCAGGTGGAGGAGGTTGGCAAAATGCAAGGTGATTCGACGTTTTGCTAGGCATCTAGCATTTTCAAGAGAATGATTAAACAGTACAAAATTATGGATATACAGTATATACAAGAAGAGTGGCTCGGGGGGCGATGAGGGGGCGTGGCTACTGTCTCCTATTGGTTGCTAGCGAGTCGCTCACTGCTTCTCGTCGGTGGTAGGTCGAGGGGGGGCGAAGTTTTCGGTGATTGGCTGTTAGATGTCCTGTGTGTGGAGGCTTGCGTATTAATGAGCGTAGAGGCAGGAATAGTAGGAAGAAGGTGGGGGGCGGGTGAGGTCATCTCTGGTTGGCTGCTTGATGTAGTGAGGGCAGCAGCTTGCGCTGTGGGGTGCGTGGCGGCAGGAGGAGATGTAGAGGGGCGAGGGGCAGGGAGCATGGTGGGGTAGTGTCTTTTAGCAGACGGTAATATTTGCAAGTCAAGTGTTTGGTTGTTTATGCTTGGATTTAAGGCTTGAATATAGAGGGCTTCCAGAATAGGTAGTCTTCTGGAATCATTTTCTTTGTCGATTATGGAGGTATGTTCATTTAAATCGTCACAGGTAAACGGGGGGGGGGGGTTTCAAGGAGAGATAATGGTCTTTAATGGCTCCTGCCTTCAGGTGAAGAGTTAGTCGACGGGATAGACGAGTCTGAGTCATACCAATATAAGAATGAGGCCCACAGTCCTCATGTTTACAAGTGTGTTGGTATATCACACGGTCATAATTCATCGGGCTCTTCAGTTTGGTGGAGGCAGGTCTGTTACGGAGAACAAGGTTGGAGGTCTTGGGAGATTTGTAATAGATGATTAATTTAATTTTGGTGTCAGGGTTGGTAGGGACGACGTGTTTGTTGATTATTTCATTCATGACGGACTCGTCAGTTTTGTGGTCAGAGGACCTGTAGTTGCGGTAGAAGATCTTGATTTCATTAGAGGGGTTAGTGTTGGGGGGATTTTGAGAGTACCATTTCTCAAGATGGTGGTTAATGGTGCTGGCGACATCTGAATTAGGGTACCCGTTATTTACCAGAACTTCGGAGAGTCTGTCAAGGTCCTGGTGGGTGTCTCCCCAGGTGGTGCAGTGTGTGAGGGCTGTCCTGACGTAGGCCGAGATGGTAGATAGGAGATAACGGCGGGGGCATTCACTATCACCATTGAGGCATTGTCCGGTGTTCGTGGGTTTAGTGTAGACAGAAGTTTTGAACCCGAGGTCGTTCAGGGAGACGAGTATGTCGAGGAAGGGAAGTTGTCTGTTGTTAGATTTTTCATAAGTTAAATTGAGTCCGGAAGAAGTCATGAAGCGTCGTTGGAGTTCCTGGAGTTCGTTGAGGTCCTTAACTTGCACGAAGATGACGTCAACGTATCTACAGTAGATGGCGGGCCGGTGGGGAGCTAGCTCTTCCTCGATTGTTCCCATGAAGAAGTTCGCGAAAAGAACTCCCAGGGGGTTGCCCAGCGCCACGCCGTCTATTTGTTGGTATATGTTGCCCCGGGGGCAGAGGAAGGGGGCCTCCTTAGTGCACAACTCCAACAGCGTCTTCAGGGCCTTCTCCGGGATGTCTAGGGTGGGTGTTTCAGGGCAGTGGTATACTCAACGCAGAATCATGTTTATGGTCCTGTCCACGGGTACGTTGGTGAACAGGCTTTCTACATCAAGGGAGGCGATGGTATGGTCGTTGATCCGGGGGGCATCTCGTAGAATTTCCAAGAAATCATTGGCAGAGTTTAAGTTGTATTGGCTGGGCACGTAGGGGATGAGGAGGTTGTTCAGGGCCTTGGCGATCTGGTAGGTAGCGGTGGGATCTGGGAGACGATGGGGCGGAGGGGGTTCCCAGGCTTGTGAGTTTTTATGGTGCCGTAGGCATAACCAGGGGTGAATTCTCCAATAGGTTTTTTGAGGTGAATTCCTCCTTTGGCGTTGATGGCAGTGATGGTTGTGTTGGCTCTACGTTTTATTTCGTCTGTCGGGTTGCGTGTGATCCTTTTGAATTTGTTGTTGTCGCTTAAGATGTCCATTTTTCTAAGATATTCCTCCTTGTCGTGGATCACAAGGCAGGAAGTTTTGTCGGCACGGCGGATGATGATGTTGTGGTTCTCTCTCAGTTGTTTGGCAGCATGGAAGTGGTGTTTGTTGAGGAGTTTGCTTTGATGTGTTCCCCTGGTTTTGGCTGCTTCAGCTAGTAGGGCGGGGGTGGTTGTGACTTTGCCATCCGTCGTAGGATGTCATCTAGGAGGATTTCCGTTTCCAGGCGTTTTCGGTGGGGTCCAGGTTTGGTGATATAGTGGCAGTTAAGGCCCTTATTGAATAGGTCTTCCTGATCAAGGGTCAGGGTGGTGTTGGTCAGGTTTATATATCCTTTAGATTGTTTGGGAAGTTTTAAGTTCCCACCGTAGAGGCATGAAAGCTTTTGATAGTCGTGCTTTCTGCTTTTCGTCTGTGTTGTTCCTGGAGTTGTTCAAGTGCTTGGTTGATCTCTGCTTTGATGTGGTTTGGGGAGGTCTCTTCGTCTTCCCATTTCCATAGAAGGGCATCACGCTCTTTACGTAGGTTGTTGGCGATTTCTCGTTTTTCAGTTATTTCTTCCCTTACCAGTTCTTCACGAAACAGGCGGGTGCTATTACAGTGTCTGGCATTCTCGTTGTGTAGTTTTATGTTAGTAAAGCCAGGTAATAAATTTTCTTTAATGCATACAAGGCTAAAAGAAATAGCAGTTTCAGCATTCAATATTTTATTATTCAGCGTTTCAATATTTCTGACTAATTTTCGTTGGGGTTCAGTCAGCAGGTGGAAGAGGTTGGCAAAATGCATGGTGATTCGACGTTTCGCTAGGCATCTAGCATTTTCAAGAGAACATAAAGAGAATCATAAACATGATTCTACGTCGAGTATACCACTGCCCTGACACACCCACCCTAGACATCCCGGAGAAGGCCCCGAAGATGCTGCTGGAGTTGTGCACTAAGGAGGCCCCCTTCCTCAGCCCCCGGGGCAACATGTACCAACAAATAGACGGCGTGGCGATGGGCAGCCCCCTGGGAGCTCTTTTCGCGAACTTCATGGGAACCATCGTGGAAGAGCTCCTAGCTGCACACCGGCGCGCCATCTACTGTAGACACGTTGATGGCATCTTCGTGCAAGTTAAGGACCTCAACGAACTCCAGGAACTCCAACGATGCTTCATGACTTCTTCCGGACTCAATTTCACTTATGAAAAATCTAACAACGGACAACCAAAATGCATGGTGATTCGACGTTTCGCTAGGCATCTAGCATTTTCAAGAGAACATAAAAGAGAATCATAAACATGATTCTGCGTCGAGTATACCACTGCCCTGACACACCCACCCTAGACATCCCGGAGAAGGCCCCGAAGATGCTGTTGGAGTTGTGCACTAAGGAGGCCCCCTTCCTCTGCCCCAGGGGCAACATGTACCAACAAATAGACAGCGTGGCAATGGGCAGCCCCCTGGGAGCTCTTTTCGCGAACTTCTTCATGGGAACCATCGTGGAAGAGCTCCTAGCTGCCCACCGGCGCGCCATCTACTGTAGATACGTTGATGGCATCTTCGTGTAAGTTAAGGACCTCAACGAACTCCAGGAACTCCAACGACGCTTCATGACTTCTTCCGGACTCAATTTCACTCATGAAAAATCTAACAACGGACAACCTCCGTTCCTCGACATACTCGTCTCCCTTAACGATCTCGGGTTCAAAACTTCTGTCTACACTAAACCCACAAACACCGGACAATGCCTCAATGGTGATAGTGAACGCCCCCGCCGTTATCTCCTATCCACCATCTCGGCCTACGTCAGGAGAGCCCTCACACACTGCACCACCTGGGGATACACCCACCAGGAACTTGACAGAGTCTCCCTAGTTCTGGTAAATAACGGTTACTCTTATTCAGATGTCGCCAGCACCAATAACCACCATCTTGAGAAATGGTACTCTCAAAATCCCCCCAACACTAACCCCTCTAATGAAATCAAGGTCTTCTACCGCAACTACATGTCCTCTGACCACAAAACCTACGAGTCCGTCATGAATGAAATAATCAACAAACACGTCGTCCCCACCAACCCTGACCAAAAATTAAATTAATCATCTATTACAAATCTCCCAAGACCTCCAACCTTGTTCTCCGTAATAGACCTGCCTCCACCAAAATGAAGAGCCCGATGATTGATGACCATGTGATATACCAACACAATTGTAAACATGAGGACTGTGGGCCTCATTCCTATATTGGTATGACTCAGACTCATCTATCCCGTCGACTAACTCTTCACCTGCAGGCAGGAGCCATTAAAGACCATTATCTATCCTTGAACCCCCCCCCCCCCTTACTTGTGACGATTTAAATAAACATACCTCCATAATCGACAAAGAAAATGATTTCAGAAGACTACCTATTCTTGAAGCCTCGTGTCTTAAATCCAAGCAAAAACAACCAAACACTTGACTTGCAAATATTACTGTCTGTTAAAAGACACTACCCCACCACGGCCCCTGCCCCTCGCCCCTCTACATCTCCTCCTGCCGCCACGCACCCCACAGCGCAAGCTGCTGCCCTCACTACATCAAGCAGCCAACCAGAGATGACCTCACCCGCCCCCCACCTTCCTCCTACTATTCCTGTCTCTATGCACATTAATACGCAAGCCTCCACACACAGGACATCTAACAGCCAATCACCGATAACTTCGCCCCCCCTCAACCTACCACCGACGAGAAGCAGTGAGCGACTCGCTAGCAAGCTACCCTCAACCAATAGGAGACAGTAGCCACGCCCCCTCATCGCCCCCGAGCCACTCTTTTTGTATATATATCCATAATTTTGTACTATTTAATCATTCTCTTGACAATGCTAGATGCCTAGCGAAACGTCGAATCACCATGCATTTTGCCAACCTCCTCCACCTGCTGACTGAACCCCAACGAAAATTAATCAGAAATATTGAAACGCTGAATAAAAAACTATTGAATGCTGAAACTGCTATTTCTTTTAACCTTGTATGCATTAAAGAAAATGTATTACCTGGCTTTACTAATATATATATATATATATATATATGTGTGTATATTACTTCACAACATTCGTTGAGATAGTTGCACATTATATGAAAATGTTTAAATTTCAGACACAAATAATAAATGTCAAGATAAAAGGTTAAAGGTCAAGGTCAACACTTCCTACAGTATCTATGAAACTAACTGATGAGTTTTAATTACATTATGCATGAATATTGGATTTCCCTGGGCAACGTCAATGCAAACAAGAAATGTAATTCTACATAAAGGTAAAAGTCAAAAGTCAAATATTCTAATTAATTATACAGATTATTCAAATTTTGGCAAAATTAACGTGTTAGTTACTATATGCTGAAATAACATTCATCAAATTTTATTTGAATAATCTAATAGTTAAAGTATAAGGTCAAAACAAGAGTGTTAATAATTTTTCCTAAACTCCTCCTAGACTGTTTAATGGATTACCCAAAAGTTTGCAGGCAAACTGGTTGATCAATGTTGCGCAACGATCATCCAAATAATTTGTTTTTGTTACTCAAAGGTCAAAGTCATAGAATATGGTCACTTTCTTAATTTCAAGTTTATATTCGAATTACACCATATTCATATTATTTAGTTAAAGCTAACCTTGGTGTTGTGCTGACCAAATTATATATATATATATATATATATATATATATATATATATATATATATTTATAATACTCGTGAGCTAATAGATAGATAGATATAACCCAAGTGTTAAGGTCAAAGGTCAAAATGTGATTTTCCATATTCCATAACGTACTGGTCGTCGATAGATTCTCGCTATGCTTATATTACTTATATTATACCGGTATATCTGGAATACCAAGAACACGATTTTGCCACAAATAACAAAAATAAACAAACATTATAAACAAAATAAAAAATAACCAAATCTACTGAATGGTTGAGGTTACAGCTTTAGGTCAAATAAGGTTAGTTTATTACTGTTACACCAGAGTTTTTACCAGGTTTGTATATTGGTTATAGTGAGTTGTACTTCACTGGGGAATTTGGAAGTCACACAATACATGCATAGAAATCAAATAGAGGATATATATAACACCGAGTATAGTTATAAAGAAAAGTTTTATTTAGCTTAACTCTTACTTATACTTGCATAGATAGTTACATATGAATTAAATTATAATGTTATACAACATCATTTACTATCCTAGCACGATGGAGGATCTAGGAGCTCAGGTATATCAAATAGGTTTAGCTTGCCTCTTGTACAATATAACAAAATGACAGATTATTAACACTGATGAGTCGGATAACTGTGTGCTATTTAATATTTATATATATAACACTTTAAGCACAACAATGGACGAGGGTTTACACTGAGTCAAAATATAATGGACTCTAACTATATAGTGCACCTTACGCACTGGTGGATATTAGGCAGTCAATATCTTGGGACTCTAACTTTATAGTGCACCTTACGCACTGGTGGATATTAGGCAAAGTCGATATCATGGGGACTCTAACTTTATAGTGCACCTTACGCACTGGTGGATATTAGGCAGTCAATATCTTGGGACTCTAACTTTATAGTGCACCTTACGCACTGGTGGATATTAGGCAGTCAATATCTTGGGACTCTAACTTTATAGTGCACCTTACGCACTGGTGGATATTAGCAAAGTCGATATCATGGGGACTCTAACTTTATAGTGCACCTTACGCACTGGTGGATATTAGGCAGTCAATATCTTGGGACTCTAACTTTATAGTGCACCTTACGCACTGGTGGATATTAGGCAAAGTCGATATCATGGGGACTCTAACTTTATAGTGCACCTTACGCACTGGTGGATATTAGGCAGTCAATATCTTGGGACTCTAACTTTATAGTGCACCTTACGCACTGGTGGATATTAGGCAAAGTCGATATCATGGGGACTCTAACTTTATAGTGCACCTTACGCACTGGTGGATATTAGGCAGTCAATATCTTGGGACTCTAACTTTATAGTGCACCTTACGCACTGGTGGATATTAGGCAAAGTCGATATCATGGGGACTCTAACTTTATAGTGCACCTTACGCACTGGTGGATATTAGGCAGTCAATATCTTGGGACTCTAACTTTATAGTGCACCTTACGCACTGGTGGATATTAGGCAGTCAATATCTTGGGACTCTAACTTTATAGTGCACCTTACGCACTGGTGGATATTAGGCAGTCAATATCTTGGGACTCTAACTTTATAGTGCACCTTACGCACTGGTGGATATTAGGCAAAGTCGATATCATGGGGACTCTAACTTTATAGTGCACCTTACGCACTGGTGGATATTAGGCAGTCAATATCTTGGGACTCTAACTTTATAGTACACACTTTATGCACTGGTGGAAATTAGGCAGAGTCGATATATTAGAACTCTAGCTTTGTAGCACACCTTACGCACTGGTGGAAGTTAGGCAGAGTTGATATATTAGGACTCTAGCTTTGTAGCACACCTTACACACCGGTGGAAGTTAGGCAGAGTCGATATATTAGGACTCTAGCTTTGTAGCACACCTTACGCACTGGTGGAAGTTAGGCAGAGTTGATATATTAGGACTCTAGCTTTGTAGCACACCTTACGCACTGGTGGAAGTTAGGCAGAGTTGATATATTAGGACTCTAGCTTTGTAGCACACCTTACACACCGGTGGAAGTTAGGCAGAGCTGATATAATAGGACTCTAACTTTGTAGCACACCTTACGCACTGGTGGAAGTTAGGCAGAGTTGATATATTAGGACTCTAGCTTTGTAGCACACCTTACACACCGGTGGAAGTTAGGCAGAGTTGATATATTAGGACTCTAACTTTGTAGCACACCTTACGCACTGGTGGAAGTTAGGCAGAGTTGATATATTAGGACTCTAGCTTTGTAGCACACCTTACGCACTGGTGGAAGTTAGGCAGAGTTGATATATTAGGACTCTAGCTTTGTAGCACACCTTACACACCGGTGGAAGTTAGGCAGAGTTGATATATTAGGACTCTAACTTTGTAGCACACCTTACGCAGAGTTGATATATTAGGACTCTAACTGTATAGCACACCTTATGCACTGGTGGAAGTTAGGCAGAGTCGATATATTAGGACTCTAACTTTGTAGCACACCTTACGCACTGGTGGAAGTTAGGCAGAGTCGATATATTAGGACTCTAACTTTGTAGCACACCTTATGCACCGGTGGAAGTTAGGCAGAGTCGAAATATTAGGACTCTAACTTTGTAGCACACCTTACGCACCGGTGGAAGTTAGGCAGAGTCGAAATATTAGGACTCTAACTTTGTAGCACACCTTACGCACCGGTGGAAGTTAGGCAGAGTCGAAATATTAGGACTCTAATTTTGTAGCACACCTTACGCACCGGTGGAAGTTAGGCAGAGTCGAAATATTAGGACTCTAACTTTGTAGCACACCTTACACACCGGTGGAAGTTAGGCAGAGTCGATATATTAGGACTCTAACTTTGTAGCACACCTTATGCACCGGTGGAAGTTAGGCAGAGTCGATATATTAGAACTATAGCTTTAGATACCTCGTCACTGGTATCGACTTGATGCAGGTTTTCTATCATAACTCCAGAATTTACACTTCGAGTAAAAAGGTTGAGGTAACAGCTTGTAGTCGTCTGAGTCTCCGTTGGGCCGTCCAGTTTGGCCTGTCATGTGGATTAGTTGTTTAATTTTCTGATGGGTTAATGGGTATAGAGTCTTGAATGAGGCTCCTTAAGTATCATGATACTGGGCCTCATCGAACAATTGCAAGTCTATTTTAGCAGGCGAGGCAGGGATACTCGACTATCCTGACCGTTAACTTAACCGGTGATGAAGTTCTGTTCAGGTACTCTAGGTGTAAGGTCTTTAATATAATGCCTATGTCATGACACAGTGACAAGATAACGGGTTAACGCGAGGAGATAATATATGATCATGACCAATATTATATTCCTCGACTAACACTGACCTTTGTAAGAGGTTCAAAGAACTTGGGTCGGTGTTTTAAACCTTTTAATTACAATTGTATACTAACATGTCAGTAAAACAAAAGTACTAAGGACTTCTGTATGCCGGAGTGCCGGGTAAGGTGTCTGGCAACGCCCTGATACTATTCAAGTGACCTTGGAATGCCAAGTATCCTTCGGTAGTAAAAGTTGCGTATTTAATTATAGAAGTCAGGTAGGGACATGTCCGCGAGCATAGACTTCTATTATTAAAAGTGTAGCCTATTAGTGACTTCGATGTTATTACTGTATCATGACACAAAAATAACAAAGATTCCTTAATAGGGAAATAACTCCTCAGACCTATTGAGATATTAGGCATGCCTTCAATCTACTGAATGGGAGGGTAATTCTAAAGCTATCACCACTAACATGTCATTGTTGTAAAAGCCCTAGAATTGTTTGCCCTGTTCAGCTTTCATCGGGATAGTGACGACTTTAGCTGAGATGTCCTGGGGCAGATGTTCTGGGGTCAAAAGGTCACAAGTCAGTCACGGGTCTAAAGGGATTAGGAGGGTCCCCTTAGAAGCTGGTGGCCAGGTGATTTGGCCTTTGGGTGGAAGCAGGGCGTAAGTGCCTGTTTCTATGATGGTGATGGTGATCCTTCTTTCCCTGGCTGAATAATGTTTTCCTTTTAATAGTTTGTTGTGGGGCTGATGGTCTATTAATATTTTTTCCGGGTGTTGAGGGAAGTTCTGTTATAATGACGGCCATCTGGGCATCTCGTCTGGTGTCCGTAGGGAGCGTGGAAGTATTATTATTATGGAAGTAGTGATGTGAATTCGTTGTGGAGTTCCGGAAATTGTTCTGCACACGTGGTATCATTCCGGGGGCATACTTTTTTGTTGTTAATGTTATTCTTCCCTCCTCTTTTGTCTTGCCTTTGTTTTTCTCTTTCTCGTTCTCTTTCTTGATGAAATGGGCTAGTTTCGGGATGCGGGGCATTTCGTTTATTTGGTTATTTCTGTTTCCCGTCTGTGATTGTTCTTTCGGTTCTGGTTTAGTTACTCCTTCGTTTGTCTGGAAAATCCTTCTCCTTGGTGGTAGCCATCTTGTCTTCTTGGTTTGCTGTTAATTCCTTGTTGTTTAGGCTTTATTGTTGCCGTTTCGTCTAATTTCTTCTTCTCTGCTTTCCTCTGGACGTTGGTCTTTCCGGTGGTGGTCTGGGGGTCTGGATTATAGTGCCTGGTGCTTGTTCTTTCTCTACTTCCCTTGTTGTCTCTCATTATTCTCCTTGCTTTAGTTTCTCCTTTCCGTTCTTGTCTTCCCGTCTGTTCTGCATATTGTTCCTATGGAGTTTTCCATTTTCTATGTGTGGGTGTCTTCCTTATTTGCGTTATTTTAATTACCTTTTTACTACTAATTCATAGTTGCATGTCCCATGCAAATGAAAATCATTCATTATTTGATAAACATTATGCAGGTCAAAATAAGGGGCAAAGGTTAAGGTTAGCTATTTTTCTAATACCTCTTAAATGTAATGGTAACTTTCACCAAATTAGGCACACATATATTATTTACCAATAGAACGGTCACACAAGCAAGACATGTAATCTTACAGAAAGGTCAGTGTCACAGGTTAATGTGAAGGGCCAATTATTACATGTTTAAGAATATACTAAACAATCAGAACACTGATGGTGTTAGACGTGTTTACATTAATAACATATTGACCGGAATTCATAACAAATACGCCTGTAGTTAAAGTCAAATAAAGCACCATTAATAGTAACATCAATAATTACGCCTGTAGTTAAAGTCAAATAAAGCACCATTAATAGTAACATCAATAATTACGCCTGTAGTTAAAGTCAAATAAAGCACCATTAATAGTAACATCAATAATTTGTCAAAAAACCTTTGATTCAATTATAAGAGAGAAACACCAATGACATTAAAAAAAAAATGTATATACATAGTTGAATAAAACAAGGTTGTACGAGATCTACCACCCTCTAGTTACATATATAATATCAAAACAACTTCATTCATCAGGTATTGGATTTAAAGATGAAACGTTCTATATTAATACATTATTCTATCCGGACGATGGATTAAGTCTCTCTCCGTCTATTGATTAAGATATAAGTATAGATATAATAAGAAATATAGTAGGAGAGCATGGATTGAACATAAATATAGTAGGAGAGCATGGATTGAACATAAATATAGTAGGAGAGCATGGATTGAACATAAATATAGTAGGAGAGCATGGATTGAACATAAATATAGTAGGAGAGCATGGATTGAACATAAATATAGTAGGAGAGCATGGAATTGAACATAAATATAGTAGGAGAGCATGGATTGAACATAATAGTAGGAGAGCATGGATTGAACATAATATAGTAGGAGAGCATGGATTGAACATAAATATAGTAGGAGAGCATGGATTGAACATAAATATAGTAGGAGAGCATGGATTGAACATAAATATAGTAGGAGAGCATGGATTGAACATAAATACCAATATAGTAGGAGAGCATGGATTGAACATAAATATAGTAGGAGAGCATGGATTGAACATAAATACCAATATAGTAGGAGAGCATGGATTGAACATAAATATAGTAGGAGAGCATGGATTGAACATAAATACCAATATAGTAGGAGAGCATGGATTGGACATAAATATAGTAGGAGAGCATGGATTGAACATAAATATAGTAGGAGAGCATGGATTGAACATAAATATAGTAGGAGAGCATGGATTGAACATAAATATAGTAGGAGAGCATGGATTGAACATAAATATAGTAGGAGAGCATGGATTGAACATAAATATAGTAGGAGAGCATGGATTGAACATAAATATAGTAGGAGAGCATGGATTGAACATAAATACCAATATAGTAGGAGAGCATGGATTGAACATAAATATAGTAGGAGAGCATGGATTGAACATAAATACCAATATAGTAGGAGAGCATGGATTGAACATAAATATAGTAGGAGAGCATGGATTGAACATAAATATAGTAGGAGAGCATGGATTGAACATAAATATAGTAGGAGAGCATGGATTGAACATAAATATAGTAGGAGAGCATGGATTGAACATAAATATAGTAGGAGAGCATGGATTGAACATAAATATAGTAGGAGAGCATGGATTGAAACATAAATATAGTAGGAGAGCATGGATTGAACATAAATATAGTAGGAGAGCATGGATTGGAACATAAATATAGTAGGAGAGCATGGATTGAACATAAATATAGTAGGAGAGCATGGATTGAACATAAATATAGTAGGAGAGCATGGATTGAACATAAATATAGTAGGAGAGCATGGATTGAACATAAATATAGTAGGAGAGCATGGATTGAACATAAATATAGTAGGAGAGCATGGATTGAACATAATGATAGTAGGAGAGCATGGATTGAACATAAATATAGTAGGAGAGCATGGATTGAACATAAATATAGTAGGAGAGCATGGATTGAACATAAATATAGTAGGAGAGCATGGATTGAACATAAATATAGTAGGAGAGCATGGATTGAACATAAATATAGTAGGAGAGCATGGATTGAACATAAATATAGTAGGAGAGCATGGATTGAACATAAATATAGTAGGAGAGCATGGATTGAACATAAATATAGTAGGAGAGCATGGATTGAACATAAATATAGTAGGAGAGCATGGATTGAACATAAATACCAATATAGTAGGAGAGCATGGATTGAACATAAATATAGTAGGAGAGCATGGATTGAACATAAATACCAATACAAAGTGTCATAATAATATATAATTTAAAAGAACAACCAAAGGAAATCCAAGGTATACAAGTACAGACATTTAAATATTTATGAGTAACTATTTCAAATAACAAAATATTGCTTTGTACAATATAAAATGTATATTATACAAAAAGCAAATAATCTGGCTAACCAAATACCTTTATAACATCAAGGAGTTGCAATAGAGTACCAATCGGGAAAAAAACCATATTGGAAAGGGATAGCACTATCCTCCATCCTGCATGGCACAGATGTTGTGTATTGCAATAAGGGCGAGATAAAAACACTGCAAAACATTGAAAATAAAGTAAATAGAATTATACTAAAAGTCCCTTTCTGTACACCCATGTGTGCTGAGAGCAGAGGTGGGTACGTCGCTAATGGAGGCAAGATTGATGAACAGACATACAGTATATGTTATGTGAACTACCTGTTAAACAAAGAAGAAAACTTGGTTGGAAAAGTCTATCACGAGCTAAGACTAAGCTGTATGTCAGTAAACTGGATGTAATACATTGAAGAAATTGTAAACAAAAACAACCGGTATAGGAAAATTAAATTTGAGACAAATATACAGTATGGTAACATTATTAAAAGGAAGATAAATGAGTGGGATAATACACCATGGCAAGAATAAATCAGCAGGAAAACAAGTTTACAATTATACGGAGCATACAAGAAAGAAATAAGAGAAGTGCGTATTTATGATAACACTTTCGGCTCGGAATTACTATTTAACCCGTGGAGCCCCGGCTAGTTTTGTAATGTTTGCGCACCAGAACCCGGCCGGTTTTCAAAAAATGGTTTTATTCCAGAAACAATAGCGAATGGGTTAGGAATGAAGGAAAAACCACGAAAAACCGCTCAAAAAGCTTAAAGAATGGTCCTACAGAGCCCCCGAAAACGTATTTTAGAAGAGTAAAAAATTGAAGGCAATTATCCCAAAAAAACAGGTTATTGCGCGCTCGCGCGCACGCACGTGGACTTTGAGAGTTTTCAACCATCGGCACGGTTGCGTGGGATACGTACACAGTTCCCATACAAATCTGAGCCCCCCATGAGTGGCTACACCTGAGGTTACGGTCGGCGCAATTAGGGTGACGCGCCAGGCGCGTCTCTGGGGCTGTGCGTTACATACATCGCCGACGCGTCAGGCGCGTCGCTGGGGCTGTACGGGTTAAGTGTAGATCCAACACAATTAAATTTAATTATAGAAACCGATTCGTTGGTGGCGATACTAAGTGCGTGGGATTTGATGAAGAAATAGAGAATCTCAAATATTTGTTATCATATTGTCCCTTATACCAAAACTTAAAAAAATATATGGCAACTATTTAATCAACCATACCAATAGAACTGGATCGGAGAACTGCTGTTTGGGAAAGGCTGCGAAAAATTAAAAATTAAGAGAATACTTACTAAATTTTGGAAAATAAGGAAAAGGAAAATAGAGCTCAATCAATGAAACGTGCAATAAAACAGAATAGGGGTGCCGTTTGTTACGATCGGGTCTCGTATAAATCAGTGGCTCTTATACATTGGACTAGACTGGCATAAATGCAACAACGGAAACGCTAGATCCAACCCCTGATATATAATCCCGTCGAACAAAGAACACATATACCCTCCAGAGTTATATCTGCGATAGCGGGGTATCTTAACTCTCAGTATCTATGTGCTTCTACTATAGGCTGATGTTCTCTGAAACAGCCTATTACCTATAACATATGGTTGCTTAGTTATGGTACACAAGGAAAAGATAGTTAACTTAATTAAATCACAAGAGTGATCTAATGCAAACAAGAAGAAGGTTTACTTAACGTTACTCTAATCAATAATATCTGTCACTCCTTTATGAAAGAAAGTGTTGTAAAGTCCTCAAGCACCGAACAAGGAATCTTCTGAATAATGTCGGATGCTACTAAGAAGAACGTATCGGAAATGGAACCACAAAATAGCAGGAGGCAGGACAATGCACGTGTAGGCTAAATACACAAAAAGGCTGGACCTATAATGTTATTGGACACAAGAATATTATAAGCGGTGCAACAGTAATAATGCTCGCCACGAAAAAGTAGTACTCCTATTAACAAAACCGGTCTATGCTGGTTGTGTCTCTCTACAGCAACCTAGACCTCAAAATCTTGTGTAGAAATAATGGGTATGCATAAAAGAGTATATGATCTAATCCAGCTAATGTCTACCCGGGTTAATAAAGTCTAGCTGGGATGCGCAAAGGTACAGAATTCTGGTGGAGCAAGGCAGCTCCTAGCCTAGTGTGGACCTTGGGTCTGTGCGGCCTGATTACGTTAATATGAAGGGGTGCTCTCTTGAGGATTCTCGATCACAAGTATCGAGTATCCTCCTGGCGACCCTCAAAGTAAAAGCAAATAGAGTTAGAACAGTGTTGGGTGGATTAGGCAAGCAGCCCTCACGCACTACACAATCTAAACTCCAAGGTACACAGACAAAAGATCCACCCAGGTAACCCACAGAATCCGTAGTGTCGTGCAGCTCAAAAGTAGTCTACACGCAGTGAAAACACCAACAGCAAGGTACCTGATCCCTAGTCTAGCATTATTTAACCCTGTAGAAATATTAGTGATTGATGGAGACAGTCCGAGCAATACAATCTCCCAAAAAGACAATGACTATCTTCAACCTTAGCCTAGTACATAAGAAATGTGAGATCCAGCATATAATACAGTCTGGCCACCAATTCAAGGTGTGGATGCAGGGAACCAGAGGGGGATTGATATTAATAAAAGGTGAGGAAGTAGTGGAAATGATAGAGGCAGTAGGAGAGAAAGATTCTAAGACAAGAGTGTGGAACAGTTCATGGGAGATGCTTAGAGTATGCTGTCTGGGAAGGATCTGACCAGGATATTTCCAGGGACCGCATGGCCGGAGTCCCAGTTCGCAGGAATGGCACGAGGGCGCGCGACAGTCGCCCAGTAAGCAGCCGCCTAGTAGGCCGTGTTAGGCAGGAGGCAACGAATCCCGCGAGGCCTATGTAAGGGGGCCAGCCACGCGCCACAATCACCACCAAGTCACACCACCTGGTCTCTCTCTCTCTCTCTCCCGCTCGCCTTCCCATCATTCAACTACTTAACACAATACTTTCAATTGACTAAATAAAATAGAAAGGATTGTGACAGACGAAAACAAAGAACAGTTCTGAACTGTCTGCAACACAAGCTTTCTCGAGAAGGAAAGTACACAATGATAGGTAGACTGTAGCTACATTCTCTGCCCTGGCGAGTCCTAGCGAGTAAGCCATGCGGTTCTGGGGGAAGCGGTGAGCGTCACACCCCACCCAAGATTTTTAAGAGGCTCCAACTATGAGCTCTAAATCTGACACGCAGAACCCATACAAAATTCGCCACTCCTAGTCACCCAGCGACAATGAAATGTAAAGCACAGTTCTCTTCAAAATAACACATTATAAAAATGAACAACCCCTCCCAACACAATAGATTAAATTACATAGTTATGCTCATAAGAGCAAGCTTCACTAGCCCAGCCTTCTGAGAGGAGTACAACTCAGAATTTCTGCTATAACATGCTTTAAAAAAAAAAGAAAAATATAAAAGAAAGAGTTTTCATAGGATTTTTATATTTTTAATATGTTTATGGCGGCTGCACTACAGGGGCAGCCTAATTTTTTCTTCTATACCAACACAGCAACTCCTACTTTACGACCCAATACGCTGGGCTACCCACGCAAGCCAACAAGCACCAGACGTAAACATACTAATGTTACGTCCTGGGATATATAAACACTGGGCTCTTTCTATTGGACTAGGTATGCGGCAACAAGCAACAACGGCAAACGCTAGATCCAACCCTTATCTATAAACCCAGGCAACAAACCACCCTAAACCGTCAAGAGTCCTGCCTGGACAACGAGGTATCCTATGACTCGGTTACAGGGTGCATGCACTATAGACTGCTGATAGTCAAGCAGGCTATATAAAAGATCACACAATTAAATTAACTTAAAGCTTCAAGGAAAAGATAGTTAACAGAATTAAATTGCAGAAACAATTTAATAACAAACTAGAAGAAAGTACATTTAACGTTACGTTAATTAATACAACTAATCACCCCTGCGTGAAAGAAGGTGAAAGCAAACAGTCCTCAAAACATCGTACAGGTAGACAAGATGCAGGTCTCTAAACTGCATGCGGCTACTATAGGATCTGATGCTTAGCAAAGAAAGTACGTTACGGATTTAGAGAACTCTTAACTCATAAGCAGGAATAAATACTAGTGATAGGCCATAGAGTGTATAATGGCATAGGTATAATTAAATAAAGGCAACAACTCGCAACATAACCACATACAGGTGTGCTTCTCACTCTTAGTCAGGCAAGCCTGCTCGGACAGAGTCTCTAAGCCACACCCTGACTCACAATGCTCACAAAAACGGTAAACTGTGGCACAATAACAAGCATACAGAGATGATAAACCCCTAGCTGTTAATCTGCCAGGCGGCAGAGGTCTAGCCGGAAGGATATAGGCTTCGGATACCCAGGCTGAGCCACCTGCTCTAGCCTAGGGACGTTCCCAAGTCTGTGCGCCAAATTACTCTAATTGAAAGGGTGCTCTCTTGAGAGACTCAGATCGCAAGTATCTGACTCTCTCCTGGCGACCCTAAAACAAAAGCAAGACGTGCTAGCGCAGTGCTGAGTGGACTAGGCAAGGGCCCTCACACAACACAACACTAGACACACAGGGACACAGACAAGAAAATGCCCCCAGACTCCCATGGGTATCCTAGTAAAGTCGTGCGGGTCCACAGGACTCGCACCAGCAGACTTTACTTAAAGGATCGCAAAAAACCTCCCCTCCAGTCTAGCCCCTGCTAACCTGACACAAGAACACACTAGCAAGCATGAAACCACCAAATATGAGACAACAAAAAAGCTTCCTAGGTCTCATTAACAATTACGTATCTGCATAAGGCCCAAAATCCTATCTAGTTTTCTGAGAGCTCGTCGTTAATACAATAATAGATATAAGGTCTATCAAGGGGATGGGATAATTAAATAGATTGGTGAAGTAGTGGAAGGAAGGTATACAAAGTAAGAGAGAAAGTTTCTAAGTGGGGTTGAGAGGGATAGATATCAAGGAAGTCCGAAGGGTACGACAGTGAGGTGAGCTCTGAGTCTTGAATCTGTCTGGACCCCACCCTAGGCATGCAAAATACATACCATGCTTGGCAACAATCAACACAGTTGCCGGGTCAAAATCCTCTACCCCTGGCGTGAGTCGAAACTAAGCCTAACCTTGCTATCAAATGCACGTGGCAACATCAGGCTCGTCCCAAGCTGGACTCTCCGCGCTAAGCAACGTCCCCCAGCCGGTCTCTCTCTCCCGCTCGTCTCCTCCCACTCTCACTAGACTTACATCTTATATATTATAATGAAACAATCAACTATCGAGAATAAAATATACTAAGATGCGTTGGTTAAGAATAAGGGCAGCTACAAGCTGTGAAACAACATAAGAATATCCCAGACATTAGTTACATTGTCGTAGGATATATACTAAGGAAAAGCCTGCCGGTCGGCTGCCACCAGCCGGTTTCTAAACGGCTGGGCGGCCGACGCGCGCGCATGCCCGCACGTGGCTACTATGCAGGAGCGTCACACCTCCCCCAAGATATAAGACCCTTGACTAAGTTCTTCATATCTAACAGAAAGCTTCTCATAGTACCACACACTGTTGCGACACAAAGCACTATATATAAAACAAATAAAGATTGTTGCACTCCACCGAGCAAGTTCAACTAACTTAGCGACAATAAGTGAAAACATTCAACTTAGATATTGCTACATCTTATACGTAATTCTACACGTTATAAAAATAAAGAGTTTTTATAAGGTTTTTGCTTTTTTAATTTGTTTTTTTCGGCTGAACTACAGTGACAGCCTATTTTCCTCCACACTCAACCCTCAATCCTGAGGCAGTCTAACCAACATCATCCACCCTTGATAGACAATCCGCTATCACGTTATCAGAACCGGCAATATGGCATATGTCCAGATTATACTCCTGAAGCATGAGTGACCACCTGGTCAGCCTCATATTCCGGTTATGAAACTGATTCAAGAATTTCAGAGGGTGATGATCGGTATAAACCACTACGACTGGTCCGAAAGCAGGAACATATACATCGAAGTGCCTGAGCGCCAGCACTATCGCCAGGAGTTCTTTTTCAATTACAGAGTAATTCCTTTGTGCACTATTGAATTTTTTACTGTAAAAACTCACTGGATGTTCGATACCTTCATCATCTGTCTGTAACAAGACAGCCCCAGCCCCTACGCCACTGGCATCAGTCGCCAGCTGAAAAGGTCTGCTGAAGTCCGGGGCCCTGAGTATGGGGTGGGTACTTAACAGGTGTTTCACCAAGTAAAACGCCTCTGCACACTCAGGAACCCACCGGAACTTATTGTCCTTAGATAATAAGTCAGTTAAAGGTGCAAGTACAGTCGAATAGCCTTTGATGAAGCGACGATAATAGCCTATCATACCTAGAAACCGCATGATTTGTTTCTTAGTCGTAGGCTGGGGAAACTGATCGATGGCTTTGATCTTTGTCTGTGGAGGGCACACCTGACCCATCCCCACCTCGAACCCCAGGTACAAAATTGTGGCTTTGACAAAATCGCACTTACCCAGGTTTACCACCAAACCTGCTTCATTCAGTTTATTAAAAAGCTGTCCGATGTGAGCACAGTGACTGTTAAAATCATCGTCGTATATTATGACATCATCTAGGTACACCGTACAGTTGAGAATGTCGGCTACAATGTCGTTCTTTAATTTCTGAAACGTTGCAGGGGCATTTTTCAGCCCGTATGGCATAACATGGCAACGATATGTGGCACCGTCCACCACAAACCCACACACCTCTCGCGCTCGCTCAGACAAGGGCACTTGCCAATAACCCTTAACAAGGTCTATCTTAGTGAGTAACTTGGCTTTTCCTATCTTATCCACACTGTCATCCACGCCAGGGAGAGGGTAGGCATTTGTGGGGGTTAAACCATTCAACCTGCGGAAATCTATACAAAACCGCACCTTGCCATCTGGTTTGGGCTGCAGTGTGACGGGGGAAGTCCACCTTACTGCACCCTCAGAAATCGCCCACATTTCAGCATATAATCCAGCTCTTCCCTAAGTGCTGGTAATTTAATAGGGGGAACACGGTATGGCACTGATTTAAAGGGCGGGTGGTCCCCAACATCGACATCGTGCACCGCTTGAGTAGTGAGGCCAGGATGCTCCGCGAAAACAGCTGGGTTTGAATCAAACAAGTGCTGCACAGCTACACGCTGTTGCTCAGGCAGGTGCAATATCAACTCGTGAGCCACTTGTCTAGAATTCCCCACCCACTGATCCGCGGAAACATGGCAATCCCAATTATCCTCCCCCGCAGCTTGACTGTGCCTTCCTCCTTCTCCACCACGATCGCTGCAGATCAACACCGGGACAGTGAGAGGCTCGGAGGGGTGCCTCACATACTCTTTCATCAGATTTACATGGCAAAGTTGGTTCTTTTTCTTACGATCAGGAGTAGCTACTAAATAGTCGAGATCAGAAACCTTCCTTACAACCCGATACGGACCAGAATACTTGGCAGACAAGGGGTGTCCCACCAGAGGCAGTAGTATCAGCACCTCCTGATCCTATTCAAACTCCCTCAGTTTCACCTTCTGGTCGTATCTGTCCTTCATCTGAGCTTGTGAACTCTTAAGGTTCCGACCTGCTACCTCCAGGCTCTTTAGCATTCTCTCACGGCTTTCAACAACACACTTTAGCAGCGAGCATGGCTTTGTGACTCCCTCCCAGATCTCCTTGACTATGTGGAGGGGCCCCCTGACCCTGTGTCCAAAAACCAACTCGTTCGGGCTAAATCCCAAGCTCTCCCCAAGTACTTCTCTCGCAGCAAATAAAACGTATGGGAGACCTAGATCCCAGTCCTTCCCATTTTCCATGCAATAACACCGCAACATACTTTTGAGAGTCGAGTGCCACCTTTCCAAAACTCCCTGACTCTCGGGATGGTAGGCAGATGACACCACAGACACTATCCCATGTTGCTGCATGGTCTGCTTAAACAGAGCAGAAGTAAAATTGGATCCCTGATCAGACTGGATCTCCTGAGGGTAGCCATAACGAGAGAAATAGACAAGTAGGTTTTTGACAACAGTCTTAGACATCCCGTTGCGCATGGGGTAAGCATCTGGATACCGTGTTGCTACATCCATTACAGTTAGTAAAAATTTATTGCCGGCACTAGTGGGCCAACCATATCGATAACTACTTTGCTGAAGGGCGGCCCAATGACAGGGATGGGTTGTAAAGGGGCTCTCGGGATGACCTGATTGGGTTTCCCAACCACTTGACAAGTGTGACACTGTGACACCCATGACACGACACTCGCCTTTAACCCAGGCCACCAGAAAAGCTTGCTCAGAGCTGCCTCCGTCTTAAGTGCCCCCAGGTGCCCTGCCAAAGGCACATCATGAGCTAATCTCAATAAGCTCTCACGGCATACCCTCGGTACTACTAACTGGTTCACTAATCCTGACCCGCCATCCCACCTTTTCTTGGGATCCTGATGTCTCCGATACAAGATCCCCTCGGACAAGAAAAAATCACCAGGCTGCGCATCCCCATCGCTCTCCAGTTCGACAGCACCATTACCACACGCCCTGACTTCAGGATCTTCCAGCTGCAAGGAACATATATCAGCAGGTGCGAGATTATCCAAGTTCATCTTAAATAATTTATTTCCACCTCCAATGTCCCGCTGAGCCATCCTTTCCTCACGCTGCGCATAATGATGCTGTCGCAGAGTCTCTTCCTGCCCTGCACCTGCACTAGCGGTGACAGGCCCCGGGGCCTCTCCAGACTCTAACATAGGTGCCAATAATGAGTCACCAAGAAACACTGCCGGCTCAAAACTCTCCAATTGACCAACACTTCCCGTTTTCTTGTGACCTTTCCTCCGCGGTATAATAGACTGAGGTGGTGGCTGCAAGGCTCCGGATGTCTGAGAACGCGTCACAACACATGCCATGGTTTGTACGCTACACTTCTCAACCCACTCCTGTTCCTCCCTACTAACGTTGGCTGCCTTCTCGGCAACGACCAAGGGTGAAACCTTAGAAGCAGGCACCGCAAAGTCGTTGCCGAGGAGGAGGTCGACGCCCCCAACAGGCAAGTTCTCTACAATTCCGACATCCAGTTCCTTCGCCACACCACCCACCTCCAGCTCCATCCGCACCAGCGGGTAGGACTTCGTAGCATTGATCCCCTGAACTACCACCACCCGAGCAGCGTTAATTGGCCTACCAGTAAAGTTCTTTAACAAGGTCTGAGAAGCCCCCGCATCACGCAATAGCTTAACTCCTCGCCTTTCGCCAGCCCACCTCACAAAACCATGCCCTCTATGACCCCCAAAGACGTCGCGGACAGGGTTCGAGCCTTCCGGACTCTTGAACACAGGCTGTGTCCCAACCTCTGACGAACTACCCTTGGCAAACTCAGAAGATATAGGCGACACCCCTATGCTGCGGGCCAATGACACAACCTTGTTTGGTGGCTTGTTCAGACAAGCATTTGCAAAGTGACCCTCCTTGTGACATGCAAAGCACTCTTTACTCTTTGGTTTCCCTTGGGAGTGGGAGATACCATTAGACTTCTTATACGGGACGGTATTTGGTTTATGTTCAGTTTTATTGTCAGTGCTAGATGGTTTTGTGTATTTATGTGTATCAAAATTCTTGGGAGGGGGAGGGGTACGATCCTTTGCACCCGACTCACTCCTAGTGCTGCTTCGCACCCCCGAATTAATGATAGTCGGCGGTCAGCCATTTCTGCTGCCTCCTGGAGAGTTCTAGGATTTTTTTCCTTTTGTTACGACTGGGGTTTAAATATATCAGGGCTCTTATTCATTGGACTAGTAATGGCATAAATGCTACAACGGAAAGCGCTAGCTCCAACCTCTGATGTATATTCCCAGTGAACAAAGAACACAAATACTCTACAGAGTTCTATATGCAATAATAGGCTATCAAACTCTCAATAAATGTGCGTCTACTCTAGGCTTAATGTTATGTGAAAACAGCCTATTACTACCTATAACCGAAGGTGCTTGGTTATGGTATGCAAAGTAAAGTGGTAAGAGAAGTTACAGCTTACGTTACTTTAATCAATAAATGTCAGGCACTCCTGCATGAAAGAAAGTGCACTAAAGTCCTTCAACACTAACAAGGAATCTTCTTTAAATGTTAGATGCTATAAAGATGCTCGTATCGGAAATGGAACCCAAAAAGGCAGGCAGCGGAACAATGCTCGTGCAGGCTATGCACACAAAAAGGCAGAATATATAATGCCGTCGGAGCCAAGAATATTCTAAACACTACAACAATAATAATAATCGCCACAACAATGCAGTATTCCTATCAACAAAAAGAGCCTAAGTCGTTTGTGTCTCAATACATCAAACTAGGCTGCGAAATGCTTGTGTAATCATAAATGGGTATGCATAAAAAGAGTAATTAGGTTAATATACTTAATGTCTACTATGATTGATAAAGTCTAGCTAGAGTCAATGATACGAGATACTGGTGCGCATGGCATGCCGCATAGCCTAGTGCAAATCTCAAGTCTGTGCGTCAAATATTACGTTATAGGGAAGGGTAGCTCTCTTGAGAAACCTTAATACCGAAGTATTAAGCGTTCTCCTGGCGTACCTCAAAGACAAACAACAAGCTTAGAACAGTGCAGAATGGCATAGGCAAAAAGCCCTCATTCGTGCATGCTCTACTCTCAATGGCACACAGACTAGAATTTACTCAATCAACTCCAGTTCTCAGGTATGTCGTGCAGCTTTTAACTAAAGCCAGCACTCATAGGAAACAATACCTTATAATATCAGACTCCTAGTCTAGCATTATCTAATCCAGCAGAACACTAATAATTAAAGGAAGCAGTACTAAACAATATGAATGCCAACCAATGCTTCGTGATCAACTTATCTTAACAACTAACATACATAGGTTATATCAGACCTTAACGCACAATACAACTGGCCAGCATGAAGCTGATTTTGCAGAGTTAACCAGAGGGGGTATAATATTAATAAAAGGTGGTGAAGGATATGGAAAATGAGAGAGATAGGCAGAGGAAAAGATTCTCAGGTACGGAGCGGGGACAGATAGCAAGGGAAAAAAGATGGGTGTGTTCTAGAAACCAGATCTGAGGGAGAGAGTGGCGAGGAACTGTATATATACTCGCACAAGCTCGAGCCGCGTGGGAAAACAGCGGTTACAAGTCATCTAACCACTAGCAAAGCTTACAGCATGGTAAGGGCCTCTCTCCACCAACCCCCGCGAGGCAGCCAGCCGTGACGTCATCGAGCGGGACAAAAAACACTGCGCGCCCCCTCTCACTCTGTTCTACTCCCTCTCTCTCCCAGATCCGATCATTACTAGTTAATGATAAAATATATACTTTACAATTAAATATATAAAGCCTTGACATGGGTGAAAACAAAGAGCCTTTCTGGACTGCCCATGACACAAGCTTTCATATGAAATAAAGCACACTCTAATACACAAACTGTAGCCCCATCCACTGCCCTGGCGATCCTAGCGAGTCACTGTACGACAAGCCATGCGGTTCTAACGGAGTGGTTAACGTCACACCCCCCCAAGATTTTTCTCAGAGGCCCCAAGGCTCACAAAAATCTGATGGTTAGAACCCCTGCTATATCTCCACTTCCCATCACCCAGCGGCAGTAAAATATCTGGCACAGTTCTTCAACAAAACATTTTTCAAAATAATAACCCTCCCCAACACCATAGGTTAAATTATATGTAGTTATGCTCCTCAAGAGCGAGCTTCTCTAGCCCAGCATTCTGAGAGGAGTGCAACTCAGAATTACTGCTATAACATACTAACAAAATTCAACTAACAAAGAAAGAGTTTTTATTTGATTTTTATGTTTATAATTTGTTTATTTCGGCTGCACTATAGGGGCAAGCCTAGTTTTTTCTTCTATACCAAACGCTCAACTCCTGCTTTACGACCCAATACGCTGGGCTACAACCGCGAGCCAACAAGCACCAAGCGCAAAATACTATTCAAACTAAAGCAGGAGGCTACCCGTGTGTCAATCTACCCAGGATCATATACCCTTGAACGACCATCTGCAACCACGTTGTCACAACCGGCAATATGGCGTATGTCCAGGTTATATACCAATAACCTTAGTGACCACCTGGTCAGCCTCATATTCCGATTGTGAAACTGGTCCAAGAACTTGAGAGGGTGATGATCTGGGTAAACTACAACGACCGGACCATAGGCTGGAACACAGACCTCGAAATGCCTCAGAGCAAGTACAACCGCCAGCAGCTCCTCCTTGACAACAGAGCAGCTCCCCTGGGCCGAATTGTACTTCTCCGAGCAGAAACTAACAGGATGCTCCAGCCCATCATCGTCCTTTTCCACAAGGACGGCACCAGCCCCCACACCACTAGCCTCCGTTGCTAGTTGGAAAGGTAGGCTAAAGTCAGGGGCCCTGAGGATCGGGTGAGTGCACAACAGGTATTTTACTTCTCTAAACACCTTCTCCCACTCAGGCGCCCATTTGAACTTCTTATCCTTCCAGTTATCCTCCACCTGAGCTTGACTGTCCCGTTCTCCTTCTCCACCTTGACTGCTAAACGTCATCACAGGCACAGTGAGAGGCTCAGGGGGGTGCCTCCCTTACTCCTTCATGGGATTAACATGACACAACTGATTGCGCTTCTGTCTGTCTGGAGTGGCTACCAAGTAAACCAGGTCCGATAGCTCCTCCACCACCCTATAAGGACCAGCGTACTTCGCGGATAAGGGGTGACCTACAAGGGGCAGTAGAATCAACACCTCCTGACCCACGTGAAACTCCCTGAGTTCAACCTTGAGGTCGTACCTGTCCTTCCTGAGGGCCTGAGAGCTAGTCAAATTACGGCCAGCCAACTCCAGACTGCGCAACATCCGTTCTCGACTGTTGAGGACACACTTGAGCATAGAACAAGGTTTTTCTGCGCCCTCCCATACTTCTTCAACCATATGGAGAGGCCCTCTGACACGGTGTCCAAAGACGAGCTCATTAGGGCTGAATCCCAAACTCTCCCCAGGTACCTCCCACACAGCAAACAAAACACATGGCAGGCCAAGATCCCAATCCCTCCCACTCTCAAAGCAACAACAACGAAGCACAGATTTCAAGGCTGAGTGCCATCGCTCTAACACACCCTGGCTCTCCGGATGATATGCAGATGACACAACCCCAACAATCCCATGCTGCGGCGTTGCTTGTACAAAGAGGCTAGAAGTGAAGTTGGGTCCCCGGACTGACTGAATCCCCTGCGGGTAACCATACCGGGAAAAATACACTAGCAAGCTTCGGACCACCGTTTTCGCCGACCCATTTCTCATAGGGTACGCGTCAGGGTACCTTGTTGCTACATCTCCCGACTGTGCATCACTGTCCTCCTTCAACTCTTTCGTCTTTTTAAGCTCATCCTCTGCCCCTTCAGGAACTGTTACGGGGTCCTCTCCAGACTCGAAATGTGGTCCTAATAATGAGTCCCCGAGAAGGTCCGTTGACACTAAACTCTCAACCGCATCAACTTTCAACCCCTTCTCGGTACCCTTCCTCCGCTGATCTAAAGATTGTTGACCAGAATGTGACTCCCTGGATGCAGAATATCCGGTGACAACACACTCCATTGGCTGCCCCGGACACTTCTCAACCTACTCCTGCTCCTCCCTACTCACGTCGGCCGGCTTCTCGGCAACGACCAAGGGTGGAGCCTCAGAAGTAGGTCCCGCAAAGTCGTTGCCGAGAAGGAGGTCGACACCCCCAACAGGTAACTTCTCCACAATTCCTACATCCAGGTCTCGAGTCACACCATCAACTTCCACCTTCATTCTTACAAGCGGGTATGACCTTGTCGCATTAACTCCCTGAACCACAACCACCCGCGCCGTATTGACAGGTTTACCAGTGAAATTTCTCAACAGTGTTTGCGATGCCCCAGTGTCACGCAAAATTCTCACCTCATGTCTTCTACCCCCTCACTCCACACAACCGAGTCCCCTGTGGTCACTAAAGGCATCACGGACAGGGAATAAGCCTTCCGGATCCTTCTGCACTGGCAGTGTATTTACCTCGGAAGAAATGCCTCTAACAAACTCCGATGTCCTCTTGAACACTCCAATGCCGTGAGCAAAAGACACGGCTGCCGGAGGAGGTCGACTAGGGCACTCATTTGCCTTATGACCCTCCTGGTGGCAACTAAAACACATAAATTTTGGTTTCGGCTTATACAGTGATGTAAAAGGCCCCTGACTTTTCACATACGGCGTGGTGTAAGGTTTGGATTCAGTTTTAGTTTCATGGCTCTTCTGTTTAAATGTGTCATTGTTACGGGGAGGGGGAGGATAACGGTCCTTAGCACTTACATCGTACTTCTGTGAGGACCCGCAACCCCGAATCAACGACAGCCGTCGATCAGCCATTTCTGCTGCTTCGACTAGAGTTCTTGGGTTTTTCTCCTTCAAGTTCAAAGTTAGATCACCGCCCGTGCTCTTAAAGAACTGCTCCAACATCATTAACTGCTTAACTCCATCAAACGTTGTTACCTTCTCAGATCGGAGCCAGTTCCCCATAGCATCGGACAAGTCCCGGGCGTGTTCCAAAAAGGTGCTATCTCTTCCCTTAGTTACACCCCGGAACTTCAAACGGTACGTTTCTGGTTGCAGTTCGTAAGCCCTCAGGACAGCCTCCTTGAGATCCTCGTACACAATACATAACTCCAAAGGTAACGCATCGTAGGCTTTAAGACCCTTGCCTATTAATCTAGAGGATACAAGTGCTGCCCATTTATTCTCTGGCCACTGGTGTTCCTGGCACTTCTTCTCAAAGCGTGTGAAAAATTCTGTTACACCACTCTCATCAAACACCGGAACCAGTTTCAATAAGTGCGAGAGAGATTGATCATGAGTACGGTTACCAGCCCCAAGTCGCTGTCCCGTTGTCTCTACTCGCGACTTCTCTACGTCCCTGTCGGCACAGTACTTAGTCGACTCAGCTTGGATTTTTGCTAGCTCTATTTGCTGCTCACCTGCCCTGATAGCCTTTCTCTCTTCGATCTTAGCTAATTCGAGCTGAAGCAATAATTCTGGAGATAACCCTTGAGGAGGTGAAGGTGCTACAATGTTTGAAATTACCGGTGGTCCCCCCAGGGGCAACCCACCCTGCCAGTCACCACCCAACTGTGGAAGCGTACCCGGGGTCGGCAAACTACTGGGATGGCTGGGAGTCGAGTGTAGGGGAAGCATGGCCGAAGGGCTCTGAGCACTCAACCCATCTCGCTCACCAGTCACCCTGCCCAGTACACACGTTATCAAGTTATCCTTGGTCATGCTGCTAGTAACCCCATGACCGATAGCTGTGGCCAGGCATTGAAGACCGTACCGATCCATACCCTCCAACCGCTCGGCAGTAACAGGCCATTGCAAAAATATCCTAGCATCCTCCTCACAGTTCACCCGATTAACCCTTTCATCATGCTGCTGTTCCTCAGTTTCGACATTACGTACTGTGTCTCCATTCTCCTCTGACCCGGTATAAGACATGATGCTCACAAAAATTTCTCACCACAATATTCAGAAAAGAAGCACCCCAAACTCTTATACCTCAATATACACACACAAATTCTCGGAAATACTCAAGGGCTATACTATGTTGCAAACAAAAATTATTCTTGCTGATCCCCGCAAAATATTCCCCAAAACAACAAATGTTCCCTGCTTAATAAATGTAGGTTCACCAAATCCTAGGTAAGGTCGCCATTTGTTACGACTGGGGTTTAAATATATCAGGGCTCTTATTCATTGGACTAGTAATGGCATAAATGCTACAACGGAAAGCGCTAGCTCCAACCTCTGATGTATATTCCCAGTGAACAAAGAACACAAATACTCTACAGAGTTCTATATGCAATAATAGGCTATCAAACTCTCAATAAATGTGCGTCTACTCTAGGCTTAATGTTATGTGAAAACAGCCTATTACTACCTATAACCGAAGGTGCTTGGTTATGGTATGCAAAGTAAGGTGGTAAGAGAAGTTACAGCTTACGTTACTTTAATCAATAAATGTCAGGCACTCCTGCATGAAAGAAAGTGCACTAAAGTCCTTCAACACTAACAAGGAATCTTCTTTAAATGTTAGATGCTATAAAGATGCTCGTATCGGAAATGGAACCCAAAAAGGCAGGCAGCGGAACAATGCTCGTGCAGGCTATGCACACAAAAAGGCAGAATATATAATGCCGTCGGAGCCAAGAATATTCTAAACACTACAACAATAATAATAATCGCCACGACAATGCAGTATTCCTATCAACAAAAAGAGCCTAAGTCGTTTGTGTCTCAATACATCAAACTAGGCTGCGAAATGCTTGTGTAATAATAAATGGGTATGCATAAAAAGAGTAATTGGGTTAATATACTTAATGTCTACTATGATTGATAAAGTCTAGCTAGAGTCAATGATACGAGATACTGGTGCGCATGGCATGCCGCATAGCCTAGTGCAAATCTCAAGTCTGTGCGTCAAAGATTACGTTATAGGGAAGGGTAGCTCTCTTGAGAAACCTTAATACCGAAGCATTAAGCGTTCTCCTGGCGTACCTCAAAGACAAACAACGAGCTTAGAACAGTGCAGAATGGTATAGGCAAAAAGCCCTCATTCGTGCATGCTCTACTCTCAATGGCACACAGACTAGAATTTACTCAATCAACTCCAGTTCTCAGGTATGTCGTGCAGCTTTTAACTAAAGCCAGCACTCATAGGAAACAATACCTTATAATATCAGACTCCTAGGCTAGCATTATCTAATCCAGCAGAACACTAATAATTAAAGGAAGCAGTACTAAACAATATGAATGCCAACCAATGCTTCGTGATCAACTTATCTTAACAACTAACATACATAGGTTATATCAGACCTTAACGCACAATACAACTGGCCAGCATTAAGCTGATTTTGCAGAGTTAACCAGAGGGGGTATAATATTAATAAAAGGTGGTGAAGGATATGGAAAATGAGAGAGATAGGCAGAGGAAAAGATTCTCAGGTACGGAGCGGGGAAAGATTCTCAGGTACGGAGCGGGGACAGATAGCAAGGGAAAAAAGATGGGTGTGTTCTAGAAACCAGATCTGAGGGAGAGAGTGGCGAGGAACTGTATAATATATATACTCGCACTAGCTCGAGCCGCGTGGGAAAACAGCGGTTACAAGTCATATAACCACTAGCAAAGCTTACAGCATGGTAAGGACCTCTCTCCACCAACCCCCGCGAGGCAGCCAGACGTGACGTCATCGAGCGGGACAAAAAACACTGCGCGCCCCCTCTCACTCTGTTCTACTCCCTCTCTCTCTCCCAGATCCTATCATTACTAGTTAATGATAAAATATATACTTTACAATTAAATATATAAAGCCTTGACATGGGTGAAAATAAAGAGCCTTTCTGGACTGCCCATGACACAAGCTTTCATATGAAATAAAGCACACTCTAATACACAAACTGTAGCCCCATCCACTGCCCTGGCGATCCTAGCGAGTCACTGTAGGACAAGCCATGCGGTTCTAACGGAGTGGTTAACGTCACACTTTATATTTAATGTTAAGTCGCCGCCTGTGCACTTAACACCTTACGAGCGGCCTATGCGGTTTATTTATGTGTACCGCACAGCGGGGTGTTTTTAGCCAAAATAGGGCTGTTTACTTTTTTTCATGCCTATGAACGTAAAAGGCTATCTAAAAACATACCTATCACCAAAAAGCTGACACCATAACGATCCTTGTATGATAGATAGTTTTTCTAACCGTGTGCAAAACGCACATAATGCAGGTACATGTGAGTATGTTACTTGAGAGAGGGAAGGGAGTATGTGTGTTAAAAGAGTCTGGAGCTGAGATACGCTTGCAGTAGGTTCGCCACTTGTCTCTGTCTAGGCTAGTCCAGTTCGCCACCACTTGTCTCTCTCTGCATTGGTCCTCTCTGAAATTGCCACTCGAGTTATGTCGAGCGCCGCCACATAGTCCAGCTTTATTTAACTCGACTTATGTTGCTCGCCGCTAAATAAGGGTTAAAGAACTGCTCCAAGATAACCAGCTCACTCAACTCCTCAAAAGTAGCTGCCCTCTCAGAACGCAGCCAATGTCGTAGTGCATCAGACAAGTCCCGGGCGTGTTCTAGGAAGGTACTATCCTTGCCCTTAGTAACACCCCGAAACTTCAAGCGGTAAGTTTCTGGTTGTAACTCATAGGCCCGTAGCACAGCCTTCTTTAGCTCATCATAAACTACACAGGACTCTAAAGGTAGTGCACCATAGGCTTTTAGCCCCTTTCCTAGGAGTCTTGATGAAACTAATGCTGCTCACTTTTCCTGAGGCCACTGGTGTTCCTGACACTTCTTCTAAAATCGCATAAAAAACTCAGTCACACCTAATTCATCGAACACAGGAACTAGTTTAAGCAGGTGCGACAATGATTGGTCCCGATGTCTGTTACCTCCCCCAATATTTCGCCCTGTTACCTCCACTCGAGATCTCTCCAGCTCCCTGTCAGCCCGATACCTAGTAGACTCTGCCTGCAGTTCGGCCTCTCGTATAGCTGTTCTCTCTGCGGCCTCAGCCTGAGCTCTAGCAACCTCAGCCTGCACACTAGCCTGTCTCTCGGCAGCCTTAACCTGAGCTCTAGCAACCTCAGCCTGCACACTAACCTGTCTTTCGGCGGCCTCAACCTTGGCCATCTCAAGCCGAAACAACAAATCTGGAGTCAACCCTTGAGGAGGGGAAGGTGCATTTAATGGAGAGGGTCCCTGTGATTGAATTCCACGCTGCCATTGACCATCAACTTTGGGTTATGTACTAAATTCAGGCACCTGGACGTTTGATACGGGGGTAGAGTGGAGGGGGGGCTGGGGACCGGGGCCCCCAGTCGCCTCTCCACCCAGGTCTCTCCCTTCTAAACCCAATATCAAAGTCCTCAGCTGATCTTTCCTCATGCCACTTAAACCCTGGTGACCCTGAAGACCTGCCACACACTTTAAGCCATACTTATTCAGCTGCAACACCCTGTCAGCGGTAAGGGGCACCTCTAAAAATCTTCTAGCACCCTCCTCGCTATCGACTAACCACTCCACAGGTCTTTCTCCCTCCGAGCCCGTATCGTGACCTGACCCATCACTGTGTTCTGATGTATTAGACATGTTTGTGTACTGCAGTAATTATCACGGTTATAGAATGTGCCTTATCTCCTATGCAAGAATGTATATACTAATGTTATTTAAAGTCTTTAATGTGTTATATTGGTTGCTCCAAAAAAAAAAAAAATCTATGTCCACTGTATTCCTCTAATCATAAGGAATCTCAAAACAAATGACCACTATATTCCTCTGTTCAGTAAATCCTATGCAAGGTCGCCATTTGTTACGTCCTGGGATATATAAACACTGGGCTCTTTCTATTGGACTAGGTATGCGGCAACAAGCAACAACGGAAAACGCTAGATCCAACCCTTATCTATAAACCCAGGCAACAAACCACCCTAAACCGTCAAGAGTCCTGCCTGGACAACGAGGTATCCTATGACTCGGTTACAGGGTGCATGCACTATAGACTGCTGATAGTCAAGCAGACTATATAAAAGATCACACAATTAAGTTGACTTAAAGCTTCAAGGAAAAGATAGATAACGGAATTAAATTGCAGAAACAATTTAATAACAAACTAGAAGAAAGTACATTTAGCGTTACGTTAATTAATACAACTAATCACCCCTGCGTGAAAGAAGGTGAAAGCAAACAGTCCTCAAAACATCGTACAGGTAGACAAGATGCGGGTCTAAACTGCATGCGGCTACTGTAGGATCTGATGCTTAGCAAAGAAAGTACATTACGGATTTAGAGAACTCTTAACTCATAAGCAGGAATAAATACTAGTGATAGGCCATACAGTGTATAATGACATAGGTATAATTAAATAAAGGCAGCAACTCGCAACATAACCACATACAGGTGTGCTTCTCACTCTTAGTCAGGCAAGCCTGCTCGGACAGAGTCTCTAAGCCACACCCTGACTCACAATGCTCACAAAAACGGTAAACTGTGGCACAATAACAAGCATACAGAGATGATAAACCCCTAGCTGTTAATCTGCCAGGCGGCAGAGGTCTAGCCGGAAGGATATAGGCTTCGGATACCCGGGCTGAGCCACCTGCTGTAGCCTAGGGACGTTCCCAAGTCTGTGCGCCAAATTACTCTAATTGAAAGGGTGCTCTCTTGAGAGACTCAGATCGCAAGTATCTGACTCTCTCCTGGCGACCCTAAAACAAAAGCAAGACGTGCTAGCGCAGTGCTGAGTGGACTAGGCAAGGGCCCTCACACAACACAACACTAGACACACAGGGACACAGACAAGAAAATTCCCCCAGACTCCCACGGGTATCCTAGTAAAGTCGTGCGGGTCCACAGGACTCGCACCAGCAGACTTTACTTAAAGGATCGCAAAAAGCCTCCTCTCCAGTCTAGCCCCTGCTAACCTGACACAAGAACACACTAGCAAGCATGAAACCACCAAATATGAGACAACAAAAAAGCTTCCTAGGTCTCATTAACAATTACGTCTCTGCATAAGGCCCAAAATCCTATCTAGTTATCTGAGAGGTCGTCGTTAATACAATAATAGATATAAGGTCTATCAATGGGATGGGATAATTAAATAGATTGGTGAAGTAGTGGAAGGAAGGTATACAAAGTAAGAGAGAAAGTTTCTAAGTGGGGTTGAGAGGGATAGATATCAAGGAGGTCAGAAGGGTACGACAGTGAGGTGAGCTCTGAGTCTTGAATCTGTCTGGACCTCACCCTAGGCATGCAAAATACATACCATGCTTGGCAACACTCAACACAGTTGCCGGGTCAAAATCCTCTACCCCTGGCGTGAGTCGAAACTAAGCCTAACGTTGCTATCAAATGCACGTGGCAACATCAGGCTCGTCCCAAGCTGGACTCTCCGCGCGAAGCAACGTCCCCCAGCCGGTCTCTCTCTCCCGCTCGTCTCCTCCCACTCTCACTAGACTTACATCTTATATATTATAATGAAACAATCAACTATCGAGAATAAAATATACTAAGATGCGTTGGTTAAGAATAAGGGCAGCTACAAGCTGTGAAACAACATAAGAATATCCCAGACATTAGTTACGTTGTCGTAGGATATATACTACGGAAAAGCCTGCCGGTCGGCTGCCACCAGCCGGTTTCTAAACGGCTGGGCAGCCGACGCGCGCGCATGCTCGCACGTGGCTACTATGCAGGAGCGTCACACTAATCAAACCAAAGTAGGAGGCTACCCTTGTGATGATCTACCCCGGGTCTTCCACCCTCGATAAGCAATCTGCAATCTCATTCTCAGAACCGGCAATATGGCGTATGTCTAGGTTGTATTCCTGCAACATTAATGACCACCTGGTCAGCCTCATATTCCGGTTATGGAATTGATTCAGGAACTTGAGGGGGTGATGGTCGGTGTAGATCACCACAACTGGTCCATAGGCTGGAACATACACCTCAAAGTGCCTGAGCGCTTGCACAATCGCCAGCAGTTCCTTCTCAACTACTGAATAGTTCTTCTGCGCCGAGTTGAACTTTTTTGAGAAGAAACTGACTGGGTGCTCCAGCCCATCTTCGTCTGATTGCATCAGAACGGCACCAGCCTCCACACCACTGGCATCAGTTGCCAGCTGGAATGGTCGGCTAAAGTCCGGGGCCCTGAGGATTGGGTGAGTACACAACAGGTGTTTTACTAGCAAAAAAGCCCTCTCACACTCAGGCGCCCACTTAAACTTTCTATCTTTGTCCAATAGGTCCGTCAGAGGAGCCAGCACAGTAGAATAGCCCTTTATAAAGCGGCGGTAGTAACCAATCATGCCCAAAAACCTCATGATCTGCTTCTTGGTGGATGGCCTGGGGAAGTGGTTAATAGCCAATATCTTGTTCTGTGGGGGGCACACCTGGCCCAAACCCACCATGAACCCCAGATACTGCACGGTAGCCGGCACAAAATCACACTTTCCCAGGTTGACCACCAAGTTTGCCTCGCTTAATTTCTTAAATAGGGATTCTACATGTTCACAGTGGCTCTTGAAATCGTCATCGTAGATAATGACGTCGTCCAGGTACACGGTATAGTTCGGAATGTCAGCCACTAACTCGTTCATCAAGCTTTGGAAGGTCGCTGGTGCGTTCTTTAGACCGTACGGCATGACGGTGCTACGGTATGTAGCACCATCCACCACAAAACCACACACCTCTTTCGCCCGTTCAGACAAAGGCACCTGCCAGTAACCTTTTACCAGGTCCACCTTGGTCAAGAACTTGGCCCTGCCAATCTTGTCTACACAGTCATCGACCCGGGGAAGAGGATATGGGTTGGTGGGAGTCAAGCCGTTTAGCCTGCGGTAATCAACACAGAAGCGCACCTTGCCATCCGGCTTAGGTTGCAGCGTTACAGGAGATGTCCACTTTACCGCCCCCTTCTCGATCAGTCCCTGTTGCAACATATACTCCAACTCCGCCCGGAGGGCCGGAAGTTTAATAGTGGGCACCCTATAGGGCACTGATTTGAAGGGTGGGTGGTCTCCGACGTCAACGTCGTGCACCTCATGAGTAGTGAGGCCTGGGTGTTCCGCAAATACAGTAGGGTATAAACAGAATAGGCGCTCGACAGCCACACGCTATTGCTCAGGTAGGTGTTGCAAAGCCTCATGAGCCGCCTGTCTCGTGTTTCCCGCCCACTGATCTGCAGAAACATGATAATCCCAGTTGTCATCCACCTGCGCATGACTGTCCCGTTCTCCTTCTCCACCTTGACTGCTGAAAGTCATCACAGGGACAGTGAGAGGTTCAGGTGGGTGCCTCACATACTCCTTCATCAGGTTGACATGACATAACTGATTCCTCTTACGCCTGTCTGGAGTGGCCACCAGGTAATCTAAGTCCGAGAGCTTCTCTGCTACCCTATAAGGACCAGCGTACTTTGCGGATAAGGGGTGACCTACAAGAGGGAGTAGTATCAACACCTCCTGACCCACGTGAAACTCCCTGAGTTTCACCTTGTGGTCGTACCTGTCCTTCATGAGGGCCTGAGAGCCTACCAGATTGCGGCCAGCCAACTCCAGACTACGCAACATTCGTTCTCTACTCTCAAGGACATATTTAAGCATAGAACATGGTTTAGCGGTGCCTTCCCATATCTCCTTTACCATGTGGAGAGGCCCTCTGACGCGGTGTCCAAACACAAGCTCATTAGGGCTAAACCCCAAACTCTCCCCAGGTACCTCTCGTGCAGCGAATAACACATACGGCAGACCAAGATCCCAGTCCTTGCCGTTCTCAAGACAATAGCAGCGAAGCATGCTTTTTAGAGTGGAATGCCACCTCTCTAACACCCCCTGACTCTCTGGGTGATAAGCAGATGACACTACAGAGACTATCCCGTGCTGCTTCATTGTCTGAACGAACAAGTTGGAGGTGAAATTCGATCCTTGGTCTGACTGTATCTCCTGCGGGTATCCGTACCGAGAGAAGTATAATAGCAAGTTACGGACCATCGTCTTCGCCAAACCATTTCTCATCGGGTATGCGTCTGGGTACCGAGTTGCTACGTCCATGACTGTCAAGAGATATTTATTTCCGGCACTTGTGGGGGGGAGGGGGCCAACCATGTCGACTACTACTTTACTAAAGGGAGGCCCACTGACGGGAATTGGGTGTAACGGAGCCTTTGGGATGCTCTGGTTAGGTTTCCCGACCTTTTGGCACACACTGCACATTGCCACCCATGACACCACTTGTGCTCTCAAACCAGGCCACCAAAACAGTTTCCCCAAAGCCGCCACCATCTTACGGACACCCAAGTGTCCCGCCAGCGGTACATCATGAGCCAACCTAAGTAGGCTATCCCTGCATACCCTCGGTACGACCAGCTGGTCTACCACTCCTGACCCACCCTCCCAACTTCTCTGCGGGTCTTGGAATCGCCGATACAAGATGCTATCAATGAAAAAAAAACTCCAGACTTTGCATCCCTGTCCTCTTCGAGTTTGACAGCACCGTTACTACACTTTAGAACCTCCGGGTCTTCTAGCTGCAATTTGCGAATATCTGAGGGAGCTAGCCTGTCTAAATGTTTGCGAAACAACTCATGCCCTCCCCAATATCGAACTTTGCATCCCGTTGCTCTCTCCGTATATACCGTTGCTGCCTCTGAGTCTCTTTAAGCCCTGCCTCTACACTCTCAGTGACAGGTGGTGGTGCTTCTCCAGACTCTAATAACGGTGCTAATACTGAGTCCCCGAGAAGCGCTGCTGGTACTAGACTCTCCACCGTATCAGCTTTCAGCACCTTCTCATGACCGTTCCTCCGCTTATTTGAAGACTGTTGGTTAGGCTGTGACTCCCTGGATGCGAGAGATCTGGTTACAACACACGCCATTGGTTGCACCTGACACTTCTCAACCCACTCCTGTTCCTCCCTACTCACGTCGGCCGGCTCCTCGGCAACGACTAAGGGTGAAACCTTAGAAGCAGGCACCGCAAAGTCATTGCCGAGAAGGAGGTCGACGCCCCCAACAGGCAATTTCTCCACGATTCCCACATCCAGTTCGCGAGTCACACCGTCAACTTCAAGCTCCATTCTAACAAGCGGGTATGACCTAGTTGCATTAACTCCCTGCACCACAACTACCCGCGCCGCGTTTATAGGTCTACCAGTGAAATTCTTCAAGAGTGTCTGAGAGGCACCTGTGTCACGCAAAAGCTGTACCCCGTGCTTCTTGCCCCCCCACTTCACGCAGCCATGCCCTTTATGGTCGCAAAAGGCATCGCGGACAGGGTTCGAGCCTTCCGGATCCTTCTTCACTGGCGGTGCTCCATCCTCTGATCTTATGCCTCCAGCAAACACAGAAGACTTCTGGAACACCCCAATGCTGCGAGCCAATGACACAGCCGCCGTGGGAGGTCTGCTCGGACAAGCTTTTGCCATGTGCCCCTCTTTGTGACAGTGATAACACACAAATTTCCCCTTGGACTTATACTGAGGTGTAAAAATCCCCTGACCCTTCTTAAATGGGGCGGTGCTAGGTTTGTGATCAGTCTTGGTGTCATTGCTTTTAAATTTATGTGTGTCCATTTTCCGGGGAGGGGGAGGGTAATGTTCCTTAACGCCTACATCATTTCTCTGTGCAGAGCCGCACCCCCGAATTAGTGACAACCGAAGATCAGCCATCTCTGCTGCTTCTACGAGAGTTCTTGGGTTCTTCTCTTTAAGGTTTAAAGTCAAGTCGCCGCCCGTACACCTATAAAACTGCTCTAGAAGCATCAACTGTTTCATCTCATCAAACGTAGTTGTCTTCTCTGATCTGAGCCAGTTTCCCATAGCGTCGGACAGGTCCCGGGCGTGATCCAAGAAGGTACTGTCTCGCCCCTTAGTCACACCCCGGAACTTTAACCTATATGTCTCAGGTTGTAGCTCGTATGCCCGCAGGACAGCCTCCTTGAGCTCCTCATAAACAATGCAGGACTCCAAAGGCAGTGCATCGTAAGCCTTGAGCCCCTTACCTACGAGTCTAGAGGACACAAGGGCCGCCCACTTAACTTCAGGCCACTGATGCTCCCGGCACTTCTTCTCAAATCTATTGAAAAACTCTGTGACACCAGACTCGTCAAATACAGGGACCAGTTTGAGAAGGTGCGACAGAGACTGATCATGCGCACAGTTTCCAGTACCGAGTCGCTGTCCCGTCATCTCAACACGAGACTTCTCTAAATCCATGTCGGCACAGTATCTTGTAGATTCTAGTTCAGTCCTAAGCTCAGCTTCCCTCGTCTGTTGCTGCATCCTAGCCAGCTCTTTTCTCTCTTCTATCTTAGCTAGCTCTTTTCTCTCTTCTATCTTAGCTAGCTCTGTCTGCTGTTGACTCTGATGTTGCATCTTTGCCATCTCGAGCTGAAAGAGCATCTCCGGGGTCAAACCTTGAGGAGGAGGAGGAGATGCAATGATGTTAGAAATACCCGGTGATCCCCCCAGGGGCAAACCACCCTGCCAGTCACTACCCACCTGCGGAAGCGTGCTCAGGGTCGGTACTCCAATAGGAGGATTGGGAGTCGAGTGAAGGGGAGGCTCGGCCAAAGGGCTCTGAGCACTCACCCTACCTCGTACGCCAGTCACCCCACCCAGCACACACGTCATCAGGTTATCCTTGGTCATGCCACTAGTACATACATGACCGATAGCTGCGGCTAAGCACTGGAGACCGTACCGATTCACACCCACCAACCGGTCGGAAGTAACAGGCCACTGTAAAAAATGCCTTGCATCCTCCTCACTGTTCACCAAGTTAACAACCTGCCCATGCGGCTGCTCCTCAGCTTCTACATCACGTACTGTGTCTTCATCCTGCACTGATCCGCTATAAGACATGATGCTCACTGAAGATTTTTCACTTTGATACACAAAAAAGAAGTACCCCAAACTCTTATACCACAATATTCACAATATAAAATTCTCGGAGACCGCTTAAGTGCTATATTACTTTGCTAAACAAATAATTCTTGCATGTCCTCAAAAATTATTCCACAAAATCAACAAATGTTCACTGCCTAAACTGTGAGAAAAATCTGAACAATAACCTGCAATTATATGTCAGTTCACCAAATCCTGAGCTAGGTCGCCATTTGTTACGATCGGGTCTCGTATAAATCAGTGGCTCTTATACATTGGACTAGACTGGCATAAATGCAACAACGGAAACGCTAGATCCAACCCCTGATATATAATCCCGTCGAACAAAGAACAAATTATACCCTCCAGAGTTATATCTGCGATAGCGGGGTATCTTAACTCTCAGTATCTATGTGCTTCTACTATAGGCTGATGTTCTCTGAAACAGCCTATTACCTATAACATATGGTTGCTTAGTTATGGTACACAAGGAAAAGATAGTTAACTTAATTAAATCACAAGAGTGATCTAATGCAAACAAGAAGAAGGTTTACTTAAGGTTACTCTAATCAATAATATCTGTCACTCCTTTATGAAAGAAAGTGTTGTAAAGTCCTCAAGCACCGAACAAGGAATCTGCTGAATAATGTCGGATGCTACTAAGAAGAACGTATCGGAAATGGAACCACAAAATAGCAGGAGGCAGGACAATGCACGTGTAGGCTAAATACACAAAAAGGCTGGACCTATAATGTTATTGGACACAAGAATATTATAAGCGGTGCAACAGTAATAATGCTCGCCACGAAAAAGTAGTACTCCTATTAACAAAACCGGTCTATGCTGGTTGTGTCTCTCTACAGCAACCTAGACCTCAAAATGCTTGTGTAGAAATAATGGGTATGCATAAAAGAGTATATGATCTAATCCAGCTAATGTCTACCCGGGTTAATCAAGTCTAGCTGGGATGCGCAAAGGTACAGAATTCTGGTGGAGCAAGGCAGCTCCTAGCCTAGTGTGGACCTTGGGTCTGTGCGGCCTGATTACGTTAATATGAAGGGGTGCTCTCTTGAGGATTCTCGATCACAAGTATCGAGTATCCTCCTGGCGACCCTCAAAAGTAAAAGCAAATAGAGTTAGAACAGTGTTGGGTGGATTAGGCAAGCAGCCCTCACGCACTACACAATCTAAACTCCAAGGTACACAGACAAAAGATCCACCCAGGTAACCCACAGAATCCATAGTGTCGTGCAGCTCAAAAGTAGCCTACACACAGTGAAAACACCAACAGCAAGGTACCTGATCCCTAGTCTAGCATTATTTAACTCTGTAGAAACATTAGTGATTGATGGAGACAGTCCGAGCAATACAATCTCCCAAAAAGACAATGACTATCTTCAACCTTAGCCTAGTACATAAGAAATGTGAGATCCAGCATATAATACAGTCTGGCCACCAATTCAAGGTGTGGATGCAGGGAACCAGAGGGGGATTGATATAAAAGGTGAGGAAGTAGTGGAAATGATAGAGGCAGTAGGAGAGAAAGATTCTAAGACAAGAGTGTGGAACAGTTCATGGGAGATGCTTAGAGTATGCTGTCTGGGAAGGATCTGACCAGGATATTTCCAGGGACCACATGGCTGGAGTCCCAGTTCGCAGGAATGGCACGAGGGCGCGCGACAGTCGCCCAGTAAGCAGCCGCCTAGTAGGCCGTGTTAGGCAGGAGGCAACGAATCCCGCGAGGCCTATGTAAGGGGGCCAGCCACGCGCCACACTCACCACCAAGTCACACCACCTGGTCTCTCTCTCTCTCTCTCTCCCGCTCGCCTTCCCATCATTCAACTACTTAACACAATACTTTCAATTGACTAAATAAAATAGAAAGGATTGTGACAGACGAAAACAAAGAACAGTTCTGAACTGTCTGCAACACAAGCTTTCTCGAGAAGGAAAGTACACATGATAGGTAGACTGTAGCTACATTCTCTTCCCTGGCGAGTCCTAGCGAGTAAGCCATGCGGTTCTGGGGGAAGCGGTGAGCGTCACATTCAGCACGATGACAATTTTTTACCTTTGATTTTAGCGGACATTGGACGATTTTATGGAGTTGAACCTATGTTATTCAGTGGATTTATTGGGATCGTATTTACCCTTTTGAGTCCCAGTGGCTAAATTTAAGCTAAAGGTAATCGCTTAATGGTAACCAGAATATCATGACAATTACATCACCGAGCTGAAAGGGTTAACAACAATTTCCCCACAACATGCGTGTTAACTAATTAACCATGACAGAGACATCTCAATTTACTCTCAGGTAAACATAAACGGTCTAGAAGCAAAATTGTTCGCTAGCAGATTTAACCCCTTGAGGAATATGACACATTTTGACAGTGTATTCTGGCTATCATTAGGCGATTTTGTTCAGATTAGGAAGGCTATATGGAAGTCAGAGGGTTGATTGCGATTGCCTCTACTCTCTTTGTTCCCATCGATCCTTCCCAAGCTGTATAACATCGTCTAACAATAGCCAGAACAAACTACCAAAAGGTGTCATAATCCTGAAGGGTTTAAGGGGAGCTGGGTCGTTTTACTGGCCTCCCTACATGGCATGGCATGGCATGGCATGTTTAGCCCCATTAGTTTTCAGATTTTAAGACGTTAGCTCCATTAGTTTGTCGATTTTTAAACCTTTTGTCCCATCTATATATTAATATCACGACCTTTCGTGCCATTTAGGTGTCGATTTGTTTCCTGGCGAGCGATAGAGAGCCTGTAATTTTAAGAGAAATCGGCCTTCGACCAGGACACCTTTCTTTCGAAAAATGTAAACATTTATCTTGAAGGGGGTTCTAGGGAGTGAGTTTGTTTAAAGCTTGATGAAGGTTTAGCGACGACAAATAATAATACATGAATATATAAATAGATAGACCCCCAAAACTAAATAACCACTTTCCCCTTAAGAACACGTGAGTCAAGAGGTGTAGGTTCCTCAAGTGGTAAGACCTCGATCATCATTGACCACATACGAGTTTCAGGTTGTGAGGAAGTTTGGGTACTTATTTACCAGACGACCATGAATTTTGTCTTAATATTTTAAGACTATTATAGAACAAGGATGTTCCAAAGATCATATTTGAGTTTGTTTCAACCATCGGTAATTCATTATATGGGAAATATATACAGCACTATAAAACAAAAACTTTCCCTATAACTCACAGCGGTATAACTCTAATTAGGCCCCCTACTGGCAAAATAGATGCTGATTTCAATACCGTATGTCATTGGGATGATGATGGGGCTTTACCCGTCCTGTATCACAAGGCAAAATATAGTGTTTTTATTTAGTTGTTTTTATTCTGTAAATAACATACATCTGAGTGTTTTCAGATCGTTGGTAACGGGGAAAACGTATTTTCTGATGATTGTAAGTAATTTTTATCACGGTCTATTGATGAAAATGACCTAAAACCGAAATAACAACCCATGAAAAATGTTGTGGTCGTCTCGTAAATATTTTCCGAAGTTGGTGCCTTTAACATCATAGTAAACAGAAATACAATAATTGTGTGAAGTTGCTGAATTTCAAGTTAAGTGTTTACACTCAGTAAATGCTCTATAAACATATTATATTTTAGCTGGACATTTTGCTAAGTATTAATGTCTATAGCTCCAATTTACTATTCTCTGTTCCAAATAGGTAGTCCAGGAATCGTAAACCCTAGCCTCTGTAAGTTTAACTCTAAATAGGCTATAGAAAATGGGCTGGAAATTTCCACACCTATTCCCTGGTTGACCCTTACAAAAAAAGTAGACAAAAAATACCTTCAGATTCCATTTTTCGCACACTGTTCTAAACATATTTACCAGACCCTGCAACTCCCATTCCTTATCACTCATCAGAACTGTATCATCAGCAAACAGCAGTACAGGTAGCTTCCACTCGTTTCCCTCCCTTATCAGCGATACACCAACATACACTGTGCTTCCTTGTATTTCCTTCATGACTCCATCCATATATACAGTAAACAACCATGGGGACATCACACACCCCTGTTGCAACCCATCATTCAGGTCAAAGAACTCCCTCTGCTCATTCTCCACACGTACTGCTGCCTTTGCACCCTCATGCATGCAATATACTGCTTTCAGCAACTTGCCATCTACTCCGTATGTTCTAAATACTTTCCACATACCTTCTCTATGTACTCTATCATAGGCCTTCTCCAAGTCCATAAAGGCAACATACAGCTTTTGTTGCTTCTCCAGATATTTCTCCACAACACAATTTAGGGTAAAAAGTGATCTACACATCCTCTTCCATTCCTAAACCCGCCCTGCTCGTCACCTATCCATTTCTCCGTTCTCGCTCTCACTCTCTCAATCACTACCCGACTGTACACCTTCCATTCTACGCTTAGAAGACATATTCCTTGGTGGTTACCACAAACACCTCTTTCCCCTTTACCCTTACAGGGGACTATTATGCCTGTCTTCCAGTCATCAGGTAAACTCCCCTTCTCCCATCCTAGTTTGCACATTTTCCATACCCATTCGATCACTATCTCACCACCATAACTCGACATTTCCCCACACACTCCATCTGTTCCTGGTGCTTTCCCCTACTTCACTCTTTGCATGGCTTCACACACTTCTGACCTCCTGATCCCCACCTCCTCCTCCACTACTTCTCTTCTTCTCCCTCCCATACCCCATCCAACTGTTTGCTGGCACTTCATTCGTTACATTCAGCAGTTCACTGAAGTACTCCCTCCATCTTTCGATTCTCTCATGCTTCTTGGCTAGCACTCGCCCATTCTTATCTTTCACACCCTTACTGTTTCCCTTGCTACCCTCCCTAACTTTCTTGACTTATTTCCAGAACCGTTTCTTACACTCCCTCCATTTTACACTCAGATTCCTTCCAAATTCCTCATCTACTTTTCTCTTACTTTCCTTCACTACTCTTTTCACCACTCTCTTTTTCTCCAAGTACATCGCTCTTTTCTGTCTCTCCAAATCTTCATTCCCTTTATTACCCAACCAGTCTCTATACACTTTCTTCTTGTCTTCCACAGCTATTTTTACCTCTTTTGTCCACCGTGCTGTACCCTTCACTCCCCTCCCTCTTCTCCACACACCTCCTCACATGCTGTACAGATCTCTTCCTTAACCCTTCTTTGGCGGCGCCCGGCTATTGTCGAATTAAAGAAATGGTGCCCATATGCGGGGCCTGGCTATTGTCGAATGCAATTTTGAGCACGTAATATGCTCTGAGAGAGAGCGGAGCGGTGGAAGTAGCATAGATTACCTCCTGACCGCTCGCCATGGCCGCCGTGGACCTACTGAGATTTACTCCCCTTACATCCACCCTCACTCCCTCTCTACATACGTAATTATATAAAGAAATTGCCGTATTTTACCGTTTTTGCCCTTCGGTTGCACGATCATTGCAAGACAACTAGTGATCGTAGAAGGATGGTTCGGGTGTCATTGGAAAGCTCAATTTATGCCCTTTCGGGGATACATACTTGTATTACGCTCTGGGTCTTGTTTATGCATTAAAAAGAGCACGGAAACAACCCCATTTATGGTTAAAAAAAAACGCTGGGCGGTACATAGAAATTACCGCCGAGGCCGCTCTTAAGGTGTTAAACACTTGGCATACTTCTTCCACTTCCTCCATACCTTCCAGGTCAAACCTACCTAGTCATCTTTCTACTGCTCTCCTGAACTCTTCCTTGATTTCCTCCTCCTGCAACCTCTCCAACTTCCTCTTGCCTCCCTCCAGCTCTCCTCACCCACTTCTTTTGTATCCTAATTTTAGCTACTACTACATAATGATCAAACAGACCCCCTCCAATACCCCTATACACCCTAGCATCCAGCACAGATCTCTTCATTCGTTCATCCACACATACTGCATATAAACAATCAGTGCCTTTCGTTCCACCACTGTCTCATCCTTCTTCCTCCACACCACTTTTCATGTGTACCTGTGTATAATTCTGTGTCAGAAGAAGGTGTTGGCTATCCACAGCCTCCTCCCTACACATATGTCCACACGTGCACTACCATGATAATTGCTCTGTTGAATAACTCTGACTCTAACATAACCTTAACCCCTTCTATACCGGCAACGTCTTTTTCATTATGTTCCGGTAACTAGTAGACGATTTAATTCAGCTTAAAAAGGGCCTTCAGCGATTAACAGGCTTCAAACTATCTCACTTAACTCTGTTTACTACCACAGATCCTGCTTAAGCTGCATAAAATCGTCTAAATATAGCTAGACTAAAACTAAAATGACGTCGCCGGTACATAAGGGGGTGAAGATTAACCTATTGTCTCAGTATATTTAGGACAGATTAGGGTAAGGGTTGTGTTATACCCTGTTCCAAATAAGCTGGCAAACACGCTTGAACATTAACCTCTATAACTCACAAATGACTAGAGTAATCCAGCTAATATTTTCTACCATTTGGGAAGGGTCAGCCAGGCAATAGGTGTGGAAACTTACAGCCCATTTGCTCTAGCCCCTTTTTGAGTTACAGAGGTTAAGGTAGGATATTTGTGGACTAGTTATTAGGAACCGGATATAGCGGGCGTAGGTGTGTTGGGATGAGGCTCGCTGATAAGTTCACGTGTAATTATCCCACCGCCCAGCTGTTAACCCTTTCAGTTCCCCTGCCGTCATTTGTTCTTTATTATGGCTATTATTAAACGTTTTTATTTTCAATTTATGAACAGGCTTCGAACTATCTCACTTAACCCTATTTCTACCACATATCCTTCTTCAACTGCACACAATCGTCTAAATATAGCTAGTATATAAATATAGCTAGTATATAAATATAGCTAGTATATAAATATAGCTAGTATATAAATATAGCTAGTATCTAAATATAGCTAGTATATAAATATAGCTAGTATATAAATATAGCTAGTATCTAAATATAGCTAGTATCTAAATATAGCTAGTATCTAAATATAGCTAGTATCTAAATATAGCTAGTATCTAAAATAGCTAGTATCTAAATATAGCTAGTATCTAAATATAGCTAGTATCTAAATATAGCTAGTATCTAAATATAGCTAGTATCTAAATATAGCTAGTATCTAAATATAGCTAGTATATAAATATAGCTAGTATATAAATATAGCTAGTATATAAATATAGCTAGTATATAAATATAGCTAGTATATAAATATAGCTAGTATATAAATATAGCTAGTATATAATTAAAAAGACGGCGTCGGGACAGTAAGGGTTAATTGAGGAGCTTAGAAGAACAAGGCCTATAGGCCAATGCCCCCGTATTTTAAAACCACACTATAATGCTGCCCTAAACCTTCATGAATGATATATAAAGGAACAAAATGTAGTGATCTTTCTGAAACTGAATGATAGTTACCTTTTTATCACAAATTAGCACTCATCCCCGTATTTTATAACCACACTTAAAGGCTTCCCTAACCCTATATCGAACAAAGATAATACAACCGAGTCCAAATTTGTGATAAAGGGCTAAATATCATTCGGTTTTAAATAGAACATTACATTTTGTTTCTGTATATTTCGTTCATGAATGTTTAGTGCAGAACTTAAGTGTGGTTTTAGAATATGGTCATTAAATTGACTTATGCGGCCTTGTTCCTCTATGCTCTTCAATTTAGAATATGGGGTCATTACATTGGCTTATGCGGCCTTGTTCCTCTATGCTCCTCAATTTAGAATATAGGGTCATTACATTGACTTATGTGGCCTTGTTCTTCTATGCTCTTCAATTTAGAATATGGGGTCATTACATTGGCTTATGCGGCCTTGTTCCTCTATGCTCCTCAATTTAGAATATAGGGTCATTACATTGACTTATGCGGGCTTGTTCCTCTATGCTCCTCAATTTAGAATATGAGGTCATTAAATTGACTTATCTATCTATCTATCTATTGCCTGACGCCGTGATCCCCGAAGGGTTGGCCACGAACGAACCGCCCCCATGCACCTCTGTCCCCAGTCAGTCGATGCCCCTCCCCCCAACCAGCACCACCTTCGTTCATGTAGTTCCTCACTCCATCCTTCCACCTCATATTCGGTCGACCTCTCCCCCTCTGTCCCTCCACCTCGCTCTCGTACACCCTCTTAGTCATTCTCTCGCTTTCCATACGTTCCATATGGCCGAACCATCTCAAGTTGTTCCTTTTCACACTTTCCAGCACATCTACCTCCACACCACACCTCCTTCTTACTTCCTCATTAGTCTGTCTATCCCTCCATTTAACTCCGCACGCACTCCTTAAGTAATTAATTTCCACTGCTCTCACTCTTGGTCTGAGTCTTTCAACCAACGTCCATGCTTCGCTTCCGTAAGTCAGTGTCGGGATTACCACACTGTCACGCAAGGACTTCTTAACTTCCATACTGACCACCCTATTTCTTGTTACTGCTTTTAGCATTCCTACAACCCTCTTCCCCTGTTGTACCCTCTCCCGCACCTCTTCATCCATAGTCCCATCTTTACTCAACACACTGCCCAGATACTTAAAAGAGTTGACGATCTCCATAGCCTGACCGTTCAGCTTCACCTCACATTCTGTGACTTCACCCCTTTCTAAGACCATAACCTTGCTCTTCCCCGTATTTACCTTCAAATTCCGTTTTTCGCACGCTGTTCCAAACTCATTTACCAGACCCTGCAACTCCCATTCATTATCACTCATCAGAACTGTATCATCCGCAAACAGCAGTATAGGTAGCTTCCACTCAATTCCCTCCCTTTTGACTCCCTTTGACTTATGCGGCCTTGTAACTCTATGCTCTTCAATTTAGAATATGGGGTCATTACATTGACTTATGCGGCCTTGTTCCTCTATGCTCCTCAATTTAGAATATAGGGTCATTACATTGGCTTATGTGGCCTTGTTCCTCTATGCTCTTCAATTTAGAATATAGGGTCATTACATTGACTTATGCGGCCTTGTTCCTCTATGCTCCTCAATTTAGAATATAGGGTCATTACATTGGCTTATGCGGCCTTGTTCCTCTATGCTCTTCAATTTAGAATATAGGGTCATTACATTGGTTTATGCGACCTTGTTCCTCTATGCTCCTCAATTTAGAATATAGGGTCATTACATTGGCTTATGCGACCTTGTTCCTCTATGCTCCTCATTTTCCCCCTGCTGGTAACTTAGTATTATAATTATGAGGATGACAATTATTATTATTATTATTATTATTATTATTACAATATGTCGCGGGAGAGGGGGGGGGGGGGGTGAGGTTTGTTTTTACTAGACCCACTTCTCCCTAATGTTTAACTCTATTAGTTATGAAATTTTAAGACGTTCGCTCCATTAGTTTGTCGAGTTGAAGACTATTTGTTCCATTTAAGTGTTGTACTTTTCCTGGCGAACGATAGCGAGCCAGTAATTTAAGAGGTACAGGTCTTCGGGCAGGGCATTTTTCTACAGAATAATGAAAACATTTATCTTGATGGGGGGTCTTGTGGGTATTCTTTAAAGCTTGATGGAGGGCTTGTGACGAAACTAGAAATAATAAATAAATAGATAAATAGATAAATTAACCCTTTCTTTACCGAGGATGTTTGTGATTATTTTTCAACTATATTTAGCCGATTTTGTTCAGTTTAAGAAGAATCTGTGGTAGCAAAATGGGTTCGGTGAGATAGTTCGAAGCCTGTTAGTTGCTGGAGGCCCATTGGAAACCGAATACAATCGTCTAATAGTAGCCAGGAAAAAGTAAAAAGACGTCACCGGTACAGAAGGGGATAATAACAACACCTGTACACTTCGTCTGTGCAACTAATCCCAGGAGTTAAGGGGAGATGGTGGGGTTTTCTGCCCCCCCCCCCCCCCCCCCCCCCTTCTCCCTCATGTATAGCCCCACTAGTTTTCATATTTTAAGACGTTCGACCCATTAGTTTAGCAATTTTGAAACTTATCACCCCATTTCTTTGTTAATATTAAGACTTTTTGTGCCATTTTTTGTATTCTATTTTATTTTATTTATTTATTTATTTATTGTTTAAAGCTTGATGGATGTCTAGGGAGAAAACTAAGAAAATATTATAATAATAAATAAATCTACCAAAAATTAACCACTACCCCCTTAATACCGGATATTATTAACCACTACCCCCTTAATACCGGATATTATTAACCACTACCCCCTTAATACCGGATATTATTAACCACTACCCCCTTAATACCGGATATTATTAACCACTACCCCCTTAATACCGGATATTATTCATACATCTTCAGGACGCTTCAGAGGACCAACTTTTAGAAGGGCACAGCTCACGTCAACAATGAGAGGTAAGTTATTTTAAGGGAGCCTACCTCGCCTTTTTTGTCGTTCTCTTCCTCTCTCTTTGGCTTGTATCCATTCGGCCCCATTCAGCCTACTGTTTTAAGACTTCACCCCCATCCAGGTGTCAATATTTTCCTGGCGAGCGGTAGCGACCCAGCATATATATTTTTTGTGTTGACAGCAAGCTAAATTTGTAAATTTTTTCGATAGGAAAAATTCTCCGGCGAAGCCGGATTTCTCCATGCAATGCTGGCTCGCTATCGCTCGCCAGGAAGAAATCGACATCTGGATGGGGATAAACGTCTCAAAACAGTTGGCTGAATGGGGCCGAATGGATACAAGCCAGGGAAAGAGAGAAAAGGAAAGAAAGATAAACAAAGCCGGTGACTCCCCTTAAGGGGAAGTATTCGTTTTGTTCTGAACCCTCTTCTTCATGTTTAGCCCCATTAGTGTTCCATATTTAAGAATTTCGCCGATTTCTTTGTCAATATTAGGACCTTTCGGGCCATTTAGGTGTCGATTTCTTTCTGGCGAGCGATAGCGAGCCTATATTTTAGGAGGAACCGGCCTTCGGCCAAAACATTGTTTTTTCCGAAAAATTTACAAATTGATCTCAGAGGGGGGTCTTTGGGATGATTTGTATTAAGCTTGATTGAGGTCTAGGGATCAAACTAAAACAAATATACTATATATACCGGTAACATTTTAAAATAAATACAGTACATGCATCAAATAAATTCCCCTCAACCCTTTCAGTGAGGGTGAAGTGTATTTTCTATTCATGTTGGCTATCAATAGACGATTTTACTTTGCTTGGGAATGAGTAATGATAGTCAACAACATAATAGAGATATAATACATCTCACTGATTACTAGTGGCTACCAGAAAGCCCTCTTACCTCCACTTTTTACTCACAAATGTTCTTCTGCAACAAAGAAGGCACGTAAGGCACGTGCAATGGGCGGTGCACGTACCAAAAGATCGGTGGCCTATCATGGCACCACTACCACCAGCCATCTTATAACCTACCACCAACCAGTACCACCACAACCAACCACCCTCCGCCATTTCCCTTTCCCTATGTCACTACTCAATAAGGCCGAAATTACCAGCACCTGGACTTTGGAATGTGACCCAGTTCTATTTTTAGACACTGCCGTCAAAGTCTGTCTTCCCAACACATAATTTCTCTTCCCCTCTGTCTCTCTCTCTCTCTCTCGTCTCATCGTCCTCATACCTACCCTATTATTTCCATCATATTTGCAGTTTATGGCCTATTATTGGTGTTCACTCTTCACAAAGGTCTCCTGCTATGTCTGTATGCATTAATAAAAACATGAAAGTTATCAATATCTCTGTTATATTGGGGTCCTCCTTTACCTTCCTCCTTCTTCCTTCCCCCCAGCTGTGCTGGTTATATGGGCGAGAACCCCTTGAAATTCTAACCTAGTCCCTTCTCTGATCTCTTCCTCTCTCTCTCCCTTCCCTCATTCTCACAATAATTTTCGCCTATTTATCGCATTTATTGTCTATGTGCGGTTTATTTATTGTCGTGTAATATTCAGATGGGTCTGTGCGATGCCATTCGCGTAATATTTTTCATCTACGGTCCACCCGCCACCCAACCCCACAAATTTTTATTGGTATAAATATATATATGGTTGGATGCATGCCAGAAGAGAGATATATAGATGATTAACCTTTTCAGTGTGGTGGCTTTTTTTGGTAAGAATATGCTCTAGCAGCTATTATTTCGATAATTTCATTCAATATAAGTCGTCTTAGTGCCATATCGGTATCCCTGAACAAATTCGAACGAGCTCCAATGAAAAGATTGGGTTAATCTCTCTCCATAGCAGTCACCGTACCCTCCCTACTTTCTCACACCTCCGAGGACAATCTATCAATGCTTTGCTGATTTCGTCACTGAAAGACGACTCCCTATATTAAATTCGGGAGCAAAATATACCATTTTCCCGTTCATTTCCACTTGCAATAACTCAATGATATTTACAACTATTTTATCAGTGCTTCAATTTTACAAGACTGTATGAGTTGTCGAAATGAACATGAAAGCATCTGGCAACAAGAGGAGCGGGTTAATGCAACCAGCTCAGCCGGTACTACCGAAACTTAATCATTTTATCCTCTCAATGAGTCTCGCCACCACTGGTTTCCGGATTTACACCAGCGAAGAACGCGGTCTCATCTACCAGTCACAATGTCAAACAGATATGAGATCTTGGTATAGATGGAAGACGTACCAGAAGTGACCAGGCTTGTTGGGGATTCCATACTACGAGGACAGGTCGAAGAGTTCTGCGACAGAGTCCCAAATCGACGAAAGAGATTTTGCATCCCAGGAGCTGGACTGGACAACATTATGGAAGCCTTCGAAGATACCACAAAGGATGCAAACGAAAATACCCTTTTTGTCATCCATGCTAGTTCAAATGACCAGATCCGAAGAGCTGATGGAGAAATATTGCAAGATGATCCAGCACTACAAAAACAAGTCAAGGAATATCATCATCTTAGGCATTCTCCCCAAGATCGATGCACCTGACAAATTCTACGACAAGGCCTTCAGCACAAAGAAGCCGACTAATATCTTTGTGTCTGAAGGAAGAAGTTGAATTCATCAACCTCTATGATAATTTCTATAACCAGCCTACTCAGTTCTGCAAGGATTGGACTCATCTAAACCCTGTGGGTTCAGCACGCATGGGTCATCTCCTACACAAAGCAGTCCGCAGCCATGGATCAAAAAACGCCATTCGAGAAGAAGAAGCAGCAGCGACATAAATCATCCTACGCCAAGCAAAAAACAGAGGCAACCGATGACCGCCAGCGATGAGGACCGAGGACAGCAAGGACTGAGGACTGACATATACATAATGTAGATCCGACCAGAACCAAATTTGTTATTAACTCCTCCAGACATATTATGTTCCAGTAACTCCACGGTGGCGGGTGCCCGGTATCATTGCCACTGCACCACACAACTGTCAAAACCACACTGGTGGCCGTTAGAATTATCGGAGGAACCTGGGGTTGCCACCAACCGACAGATCTTCATCTAACTTACCGGACTTACTGAGCTCATATGACGCTAGTGCGTCATATGGACTTATTGGAGAGGCATGTAGATAAGTCCATATGACGCGATCGTGACATATGAGTTTTTGGTTATTAGTTCCATATGACGCGATCGCGTCATATATGTCGCAAGGAGTTAAGGAGCGTTCCGTGAGTTCTAAAATCACAAATTTAAAGGTTTTCTATGCACACGCTCGTAGCATACGCAATAAAGTTTCAGATTTAGAGGAACTAGTATTTACATAAAATTATGACGTGATTGGCATAACAGAATCTTGGCTCAATATAGAAGACAGAGACTTCTTAGCAGAGTATTCACTTCCCGGTTATGTAATGTTTGAGAAAAGCCGAATAAATAAAAGTGGAGGTGGCGTTTTACTTTTTATTAAAGAAAGTCTTAACCCAACCCTCTTGTCAAAGCCACAAATTGTGAACGTCAACACATCCTTTGTGCTAATAAAGAATAATAAAGGTACAAAAATAATACTTGCATTAATATACAGACCTCCAGCTCAATCAGTGCAAACTGACCGAGAAATTTATGAACAAATTGCAGATGTAAGTAACTCACAAGATACCGTAATTTTTGGCGACTTTAACACCTTAAGAGCGGCCTAGGCGGTATATAATATGTAGCCACCAGCGGTGTTTTTACCCAAAATAGGTGTTTATGTGATAATTTTCATGCCTAAATAAGACCCAGAGCGTAAAACAAGTATCTATCCCTGAAAGGGCATAAACAGAGCTTTTCAATGACACCACAACGATCCTTTTATGACCGTTAGTTTTCTTGCAACAACCGCGCAACACGAGTGCAAAAAGCATGTAATTCGGTACTTTCCCCATACAATTCAGTATGTAGCGAGTGAGAGAGGGAGGGAGGAGGTGGGATTCGTGTCAGTAGGTTCGCCGCGGTGGTCTGGAGCAGTCATATGCTCGCTACTCTCCTGCCACCACTTGTCTCTCTCTCTCAGCAACATTACGTGCTGAAATTGCCACACGACCTATGTCGCGCGCCGCCACATAGTCCAGATTTATTATACTCGACTTATGTTGCGCGCCGATAGTTAGGGGTTAATTAACCTGTGACCAAGTGGGGCGATATTCTTACTTCACACTCCGGACATGACTTGTATGCGAACTTGCAAGAGAGTTCGCTTTATCAATTTGTTCGATCGCCGACCCGTGGTAATAACATTCTTGACCTTGTACTTGCAACAAAAGAAGAATTAATAGAGAATTTGAATGTTGGTGATTAATTCAGTAACACCGACCATCGTACGATAACTTTCAGTTTAAAGTTACTAGTAACGAACGAAATAGCAGCATCGAGAAAGTCCCTAATTTCCAGAAAGCAAACTTTCGCAAACTTAGAAACTGACTGGAGCTTTCTAATTAACAATAATGACATAAATACATCTTGAGAATCATTCGCAACCACTTACCTAAAAGCAGTACAAGACTGCATACCATCGAAAATACGGCATACAGGCCATAATGATGAGCCTAAATGGTGGAATAAAGATATTTCAGAAAGTTTGCTTGCTAAAACAATTGCTATTGATAGATTAAAATCCTCACAAAATGACGAAAAGCGGGTGAAATTTGTAGAACTACGACGCAAAGTAAAACAGTTAATTAAGCAAAGTAAAATTACCCTGGTTACATGTGCGAATCAAAGTAAAACAAACCCGAAAGAATCTATAGTTATTATCAGAAAGAAAAAAGTAGCTACTTCAACTGTTGGACCGACTCGAGGAAATGGAGAATATACCCAAGATGAAGTACAAATGAGTAATGCCCAGAATACCTTCTTTGCATCAGTTTTTACAACAAAAAACCTCAGTGATATCCCTACAGCATCGCTGATTCAGATTGATAATTCTGATGTTCTAAGTAATATCACCATAACAGAGAGAGAAGTATTGAAATGTTTTGATAAACTCAAGGTAAATAAAATGCCTGGACCGGATACAATCTCACCTAGAGTTCTAGAGGAAGCTAAGGATGAGTTCTCCAAACCACTAACATTGCTATTCAATAAATCCTTGCAATCTGGATCTATGCATGATCAGCGGAAGCTAACCAACGTAAACACTGATATTCAAAAAGGCAGCCAGTCCTTGCCCAGTAACTATCGTCCAATTAGCTTAACCTCAGTTGTATGTAAAATGCTAGAAACACTCATAAGAGACAGACTCGTAAATCACTTAGAGGAAAATAACATACTTAAAGATACTCAACATGGCTTTCGTAACAAACGTTCCTACTTAACAAACCTCTTAGACTTCTTCCATGATATCCTCACCTCTGTGATGAAAGTAAAGCTGTAGATATTATATCTTGATTTTCAAAAGGCCTTTGAAAAACTCCCCACAAACGTTTACTGCTTAAACTAAAAGCACATGGAATACAAGACGGTGTATTGAAATGGATAGAAAATTGGCTTAGCGACAGAAAGCAAAGAGTAGTCATAATTGGTAAGGCATCTAAATGGACCAATGTAAGTAGCGGGGTACCCCAGGGATCGGTACTAGGACCAATTCTCTTTCTGATTTACATCAACGACATAGATGAGAGTCTCACCTATACAATCTCAAAGATTGCTGACGATACAAAAATTGCAAATAGCGTAATTATAATAATAATAATAATAATAATAATAATAATCGTCTGGTTACTTATATAGCGCCCATATCTCCTCCTTCGAGGATTCTCAAGCGCTTGACACATCTTTAATCAACCAGAGACCATTACCCATCTCCCTTGCTCATGGGGAGACGGTAACCACTGGCTATATCTCAGAAAAACTGTTCAATCTGAGCGGAGATTGAACGCGAGACCTGCAAGATGGGAAGCAGGCACGCTATCAACTGAGCCAGCCGGTCGGCAAAAGAAAAAGTTGACAATATTCAACACAATGTAGATAAGTTGTCATGGTGGGCCCAAATTTGACAAATTAATTTCAATGCGAATAAATGTAAAGTACTACATATTATCGAATACCGAAATGAGAAAGTAAACTATTCGATGAATGGCACTCAGTTTAAGAGTGTATATAGAGAAACCGATCTGGGAGTAACAATATCGAGTAACCTAAAACCGAGTCAACTCTGTTCAGAAGTTGTTAAAAAGGCAAACAAAATAATTGGCTTTATAGGGAAGTCATTTCAGCATAAATCCAAAGAAGTTATCCTAACTTTTTAAAATGTCTTCATTCTCTTCTGGAATACTGCGTTCAATCCTGGTGCCCTTATTACCAAAAATATATAGACAAGCTAGAACGAGTTCAATGTAGAGTTACTAAAATTACCTAGCCTAAAGAACAAACCATACGAGGAGCATCTTAGAGGATTAAATCTATTTTTTTTAAACCAGTGCAGATTAAGAGGCGACTTACTTCAAGTGTTCAAAATCATCAAAGGCATCGACAATATGAACTGTAGTAAGTACTTCACTATCGACCAATCTAATACACGCGGGGAAACGGTTGCAAAATTATTGGTAAATTCTTTAACTCACACGAATCTAAGAATTTCTTCTTCAATCGAGTTGTCAACTTGTGGAATGGACCTCCCCGAGACGCTATAGACTGCAGCACCGTTGATTCAGTTAAACTTCGCATAGACAAATATCTTGCATCAAACCTACGACTGACTGCGTTTGTAAATGAATAACTTTATTTTATCCCCCCCTAAAATTCATCAAGGATTATTGCGAATAAATATTAATAAGACATTACTCTCTTTTTCCCAGATATACAAAAGATCACTTATAACTGTGTTATGATACTAACCCATCTGTTCCCTACTAACTTCCTAAACCTGCCACGGACATTAGTTCTAGGGCAGTAGTTCCCTTTCCAATGTTCCCTACCCACTCTAAACCACTGTTTGGACACTCGATCCTCAGTGTTTTGGAGGACAAGCAGCCTAGACATGTTGTTGCTTAATTTCCTTTGTACTCCTTTGTACTTTGTACTCCTTCGACACGGGAAAGGGGGAGGGGGGAGTGGGGGAGGAGGATGGAGGGCGGGTATATTCATGCAGTTGTCAAGACGTGATCGGTGGAGTCAAAAGAAAAGGGTGGATCGGCTTCTGTGTGTGTGTGTGTGTGTGTGTGTGTGTGTGTGTGTGTGTGAATACATACATAACATTTTAAGACCGAGTAGTCCATGAGCCAAGACCCGAATTTTGGGATATCGGTACCACCCGGGGTGACTAATTCTCTTAGGTGTTTTTAGCTTGCTACATGTCTCTAGTTTATGTTTTGATATGATAGCCCTTGCACATTTAGTCCATGAGCCAGGCCAGATATCGGTCCCACCTGGGGTGACTAAACACGAATGGTACTAAAATGTTTATAGAGTGACTGTAAGTACATTAAGATATGATAGCCTTCTCGCACTGGTAGCTTAGTCTAATTTTTTTGATGCAATAGGGGCGCTACCCAAAAATAAAGATTTTTAGCGTGACGCTCGGCGTTTTCCTCATTTTCTTTAAAATCCATCACACAATCATCGCGAAACTTTGAACACCTATGTAGAATTATATTCTCTACCAGAGTTGTTCCTAGGTATTTTTCAAATTTCCTCATATTTCGGAATATACTCTATATTTTGGGTATTTTCCTCTAAATCTAGAATAAATCCTTAAATATGGGGAACATTGAAAAATATATTCTAACAGCTCTTGTAGCTTATTTGATTCTCTACAAGAATTATTCCGATGTGTATTTCAAGTTTCTCCATATTTAGGGGTTTATTTCATATTTGGGGATTTTTTGTTATATTTTGGGGATAATTTATTATTGGAAGGAGCAAACATATGTAGAGTGGTTTCCATGTAATGTGTTTGTTTGTTCATGGTTTAATGGTGATATTTTTTGCAGGTGTGTGTCGACTGTTTGACGGCAGGATGGAACCATCTGCGAGGAAGAGAGCACGGATCGACTGTATCATCCACTGCTCTGATGATGACAGCGATGCTCTGGTGTCACCACAGGATTTGGACTCCTGGAACACATTGCTCAGGGCTGCAGAAATCAGGCAGCATGATCCAGTCCTGGAAGCAGCCAAGGGCCTTGAAGAAGGAGGAATACCACACATACATTATCACCGTAAATGTCGTAGTCTCTTTACAATGAAGAAGTCACTGGATTCTATCCTTGCCAAGGGTGTCAAGATAGAATCAGCAAGCGTCGACCCCAGGAGGAGGGCATCAAGGGATGCCCCTAGTACTAGCAGGGTGTATGCCAAAGTATGTATCTTCTGCGAGAAGTCAAGCAAGTACATAAAAACAACAAAGACAAGGGAGCCACTCATACAGTGTGTTGAGCTACGAGCAGATGAGAAGATTCGCAGAGCAGCAATAAGGAAACTCAACCAGAGAATCCTTGGTTTAGTTAGCAGAGACCTTGTTGCTGCAGAGGGTCACTACCACAAGTCGTGCTACAAACTCTTCACAAAAGATGATTTCCCAGCGGCCGCCAGGTCGGGTGCAGGTGAAAATCAGGAAGAAAGCGAGGAAGCACGCTACGAAGAGGTTGAGACAGAAGCCCTCGAGGAACTCTGCTTGTATATAAGGACCAAATTATTCCCCAACCCAGAGGTACTGCCTATGACAAACCTCACATCTAGGCTTGAGAGATCCATGATGTCCCGTGGTATTATCCAACTGAAACCAGCGACAAAGAAACATGTTCGCCGAAAGATTGAAACCGAGTTTGGAGAATCACTACGCTTTGTCCCAGATGAGAAAGGAAAGCTTCTAATCTATCCACGCAGCCTCTCAATGGACGACCTTGCCCGGCAAGCACACAAAATGGCAAAAGACCTGCAAGAAGCAAGAGCAGCTAACTCTGAAGATGTCTTAACCAAAGCAGGAATGCAGCTGAGGAATGAGATCAATAAACAAGATGTGAGTCAGCCATGGCCTCCCGATACAGATCAGAATGTCATTCCTGCAGCAGTCACTCAATTCCTGCACACCCTGCTGACAGGAGAGTGTGAGTGTGAAACTCCCTCTGAAAGAGCTCAACGTCTTGCCACTTCCTTTGGCAGTGACTTGGTCTTTGCTGTTACCAGTGGCAAGACAAAACCACCCAAGCACGTACTGCTGACCAATGCTGTAAAGTCTTTGACAGGAAACACAGAACTGATCCGAACTCTGAATCGTCTTGGTCACTGTGTGTCTTACTCAATGTTTGAGGAGATCGATACAGCCCTTTGTATCCAGAAGCTGGAATGCTCAAAGGATGACATTCCACTGCCAGCAAACATCTACCCTGGTGTGTTCACAACCCTGGCCTGGGATAACATTGACCGACTTGAAGAGACCCTAAGTGGAGCAGGTACTTCTCATAGAGTCAATGGCATTGCTGTCCAGTCCAAGGTTGCAGGCTCTGTGCCAGAGAAAGTCCTGCCAGAGATTACCAAGTCCAAGATAAGAAGCATCACTCAGACATCATCAATGCTGCCAATATACAATGTTGGGCGGCGGGCAGGGCCACCTAGGATTGAGACTGCGTATGTCGACACTACCAAGGAAGTCCAGGATTCAAAGACAAAGAACCATATCTGGCTTCTTACTCGAATGTCAGACCATGAGGACCAGTCCATCAGCAGTTGGACTGGGTTCAACATCAAAATGCGCAGAGACATTGCAGTGGTTCAGGACACTGTAAGCTACCTGCCCACTATCAATGCTCCCGCAACAGAAATGTCCACCGTTAATGAAATCTTGGAACAAACGCATGCTATCATGCAGTCCTTACAGCTTAACAAGATTGTGTGCGTGTTTGATCAAGCACTCTATGCCAAAGCTGCCGAAGTTATCTGGAAACAAGAGAAGTTCAAGAACATTATCATCAGGATGGGCGTCTTCCACACAATCTGTAATCTCATCTCCACCATAGGAAAGAGGTTTCAAGATGCAGGTCTTAGAGATCTGTGTGTGGAATCAGGTATCATCGCAGAAGGATCAGTGTCAGGAGTGATGAACGGCAAGAGGTACAACAGAGCAGTGAGACTACACAAGCTCGTGTATGAAGCACTGATGAGGCTTGCATGGAAAGGCTTCCTTTCATGGCTAGAAGAAAACCATTCAAGGGACATACACCATCTAGATGAAACACTGAAGGACATCAACAGCTTTCACAGCAATGTGTCTCAGGGACTCTTTCAAGAGCTGATGGAGAGTGAATCATGCACACATATCATGAAGCTTTTCCAAGTTTATCTTGAGACCCTCAGAGATGAACACAACCTCTCAGCATTCTGGATGTCATACCTGGACATGGTTGAGATCATGCTGGACTTAATTCGAGCCTCCAGAGAAGGCAACTGGATGCTCCACCTAGGAGCAATCCGACAGATGATACCGTGGTGTTTTGCCTATGACAAAGTGAACTATGCCCGGTTCCTAACCTACTACTATGCCTTGATGTCTCGACTGCCCATTGAACACCCAGAGGTCCATGAACACTTCATGCAAGGTGGCTTTTCGGTCCAGATCGGTAGCAAGAATCCCTTTGGACGGATCCCTGTGGACCAGACAAACGAAGAGACGATCAACAAAGACACCCAGACACCAGGGGGCACAAAAGGCTTCAGCCTGAAAGGCGGAGCTGTCGCCAGGTACTACCTGACATCGGAGTATCGCAGCAGGTACTTAAGGCAGCTCAGGACTATGGTAGTAGGCCAAAAGTATACTGACTTCAGCCACCCAGACCTACAGATGCCCAGGATTAGAAGAGATGAGGCCGATGTCCAATCTTTAGTTCAACTGATGGAGACCAGCTGGTTGAACCCCTTCAACGCAGAGCAAGAAGATCTTGTCAGTTTGTCAACTGCGACTATGGCACCACCAGAAGTTGTCAAAGACCTTCTAGGGGCCTACAGAATAGGAGAGGATGCATATCAAGCCTTCAAGGAAGAGCGCCTGGAGATCGATACGCCAACTATACAGTTTCATGACACGATGACGAAGACGAAACTGAGAACGTTCACTAACATCAGAATGAAGCCACACTCACAAGACCATGCCAAGGAGGTTATCTTAAAGGCTGACAGGAACCTATTTGGCCAGATGATCCTTGTTGCCGAGAACAGAAAGCTCAAAATGAGTGATGTCTTGGCTCATCCCCTGGGGCCTTTGCCTTGGGCACTTGCCAGCGGTGATGGGTCTCTCCGCAAGACCAACAAGGCTGCCCTCGCAAAGGAGTTAGAGAGGAATGTTTCTCCTGCAGAAGTGATACCCGAGCCCTCTGCTACCATAATTGATGGGATGAGCCTGGTCCACAAACTGAAGGGAAACGACAAAACTTTTTCACAGCTTGCAGGTACAGCACTGAGTCACGCTGTTCATGAAGGTGCTAAGAGCAGGCGCATTGATGTTGTGTTTGATATCTACAAGGAGACATCCATCAAGGATGCAGAACGAGCCAAAAGAAGTGCAGGCACAGGAATTCATTTCAAGAACATTCAACCTGGGCACAACATCCAGCAGTGGAGAAAGTTACTCGGTAGTTCCTCCAACAAGGCAAGTCTTATCAAGTTCTTGGTAGAAGAATGGAAGGCACCACAGCACAGGGAGAAGCTCAAGGACAAGGAGCTGTATGTCACATGTGAGCAGCGCTGCTTCAAGATCACCAAAGAGCAGTGGGAAGAGGCTCCTGAGCTTAAGTCAACTCAAGAAGAAGCAGACACACGCCTTCTTCTCCATGCACTTCATGCAGCAGAATCTGGGAACAAGTCTGTCATCATCACTGCAGAAGATACAGACGTCATGGTGTTGTGTCTTGGCATGTGCCACAAGATCCCATCCCATCTGTTCCAGAAGTGCGGGACGAAGAACCGGACAAGATTCCTGGATATCACCACACTGAGCCGCACACTGGGAGGCAGCGTGTGTGATTCATTGATTGGTATGCATGCCTTTACAGGCTGTGATACCGTCAGTGCATTCGCTGGCCGAGGGAAGATGACGACACTCAAGCAGGTGAAGATGGACAAGACATACCAGCATGCTTTTCACGAACTTGGACGCTCATGGGAAGTGTCTCCTGAACTCTTTGAGAAGCTACAGGAAATCACCTGCCACATGTACCTACCATCTACCCACACAACTAAGGTAAACAAGCTTCGGTATGAGCTGTTCTGTGCAAGACGTGGAGAGGTAGAGTCAAGTCAACTCCCTCCTTGTGAGGACTGCCTCTTCATGCATGCACTGCGTGCAAACTACCAGGCTGCGATCTGGAGGAGAAGTCTTCAGAGCCAGCCATTTGTTGCGAACCCAACAGACTGCGGTTGGATGACAGATGAGGACGGTAAGCTTGCCGTCAACTGGATGCGAGGCTCACCAGCACCAGATGCTGTTATGCAGCTACTGTCTTGCAAGTGTGTGCGGTCATGCGAACTCCCTAAGTGTACTTGCCTCAGCAATGGTCTAAAATGCACGGACATGTGCAGGTTACAGACATGTCAGAACAAGGCTATTGAAGAAGAGCCGGTGGCACAACAGTCAGATTCCGAGTCTGACGTAGATGATATTTAGGAGTAGTAATTTGCCATAATAGTATGTACAAGCCCATGGCATGCTTAGTGTGTATTTACAGGACTTGTATTAAATGTGACAATTACTATATGCATTTTGTTGACATTTAGGCATTCCTGTCCCCAAATTTGACATTTTAAAAAATTTCGGAATTTTCGGTAGGGTATGTCTATTCAAGAAGTGATAACGACCATTAAGCTACCAATTAGAGTGCTCCACACATACTTGTGGGGTAGGCAGCCCTACCCAGGGAAGTACTACCGCCAAGGTTTCGGGAGATTCAGGGAATAGCCTGAATTCCATTTTCTCTCCCAGGCCTTGGTAGCTGGATACATATCTTTCTGCCTCACACATCAGGGGTATCAGGAAAACCCTCTTTATATAACATACACATCCAACTTCACGACATTGCCCTACATCGCTATCCTCTATCCATAAAACACTACTCTTCCCACTACATATCATACATGTAACACCATACCTTTACCAATTAAATATGGCAGTACAATTGTTAAGAGCAAACCTGGTGGTCCCTCGGATATCCACCCCCGGCAGGGTTGGGTCATTGACACAGGGCCCTCCCGGTCGTCATCATGCGACTGTGTCAAGAGCATTGCAACGTCCCAAAGCTGCTCGTCGGTGCAGCTTTTTCTTTAGCAATATAAGGGGACTTCACTCTAACATCAATTCTGTACATCAATTTCTTCAAGCAGAATCCCCTACTCTCCTTTTTTTGACAGAGACTCAAGTAACATCCACATCTGACACGTCTAGATTTAATTTTCCAGGTTATCAACTGCTCCAAAATTTCAGACCTAAAGGAGGTGTATGTTGCTTCGCAAAATCTGAAATTACCCTGGAGGAGGTTACTAGTTTCAATTGTCCCTATTTTGATTATTCTATATACAAATTAATTTCTGCTGGTAAATTTAAATACATATGTTGCATCTACCGTTCCCCAAATACTCCTCCAGAGCAAAGTCTTTTTGATTCTCTGTCCTCACAACTCAGTGTCCTCAACTTAAATGCTTCTTCTGAAATCACTGTGTTGGGTGATTGTAATGTCCATAATGTTGAATGGCTCACTCATTCAGCCAGGACTGATGATGCTGGTCTTAAATGTGAGCTATTTGCAGACTCATTTAATCTCACTCAACTAGTCAACCAACCCACCGTGTACCAGATAATCCTAATCATAATTCCCACCTACTGGACTTATTTTTAACAACCAATTCAGAAAATTATGATGTTACAGTGAAGTCCCCGTTTGGATCTTCTGATCACTATCTGATACAGGCCACCAGTCTATCACCTACCACACCTTCCCACTCTGAACCTGTTTTGGTGACTAAATGGCATTACGATAGGGCAGACTGGGAGGGTCTTCAAGGTTTCTTTATTGATATTCCTTGGACCTCTTTCTTTTCTAATGATGCACACACCACCTTGAGCCACATACAAGATTTTGTAAAAATTGGAATGGAAACTTTTATTCCTCATCAAAAGTACAGTAAAAGATCTAATTCACCTAAATGGTTTGACCATAATTGTGCTAGAGTAACTGAACAAAAAGCAATAGCCTACAATGCATACACAAGATCAAAAACACATGAAGCCTTTAATTACTTTAGAAACATCAGAAATCATGCCAAAACTGTATTAAACCTAACTAAATAAAACTTTCTCCACAAGCAGGCAAATAAACTTCTAAATAATCCAAATGATAACAAAATATTTTGGTCTACTCTTAACTCATTCAAATCCAACTTCACTACTGCTTCATCCATTCCACCATTAAAATCTCCGACTGGCAATCTTGTAAGTGACCCACGTGGTAAAGCTAACCTTCTTGCGGATATTTTCTCCACCAACTCAACCTTAGATGAAATAAATCAAGATGTCCCTGTACTTAATTTTAATTCGCCTGAAATTCCCTCACTTAAGATCCACACCAGACATGTCAAAACTATTTTGCAGAATCTCTCAGTAGATAAGGCTCCTGGTCCAGATGAAATTCCTCCAATAGTACTTAAGAATTGCTCCTTGGTGCTCGCTCCTGTATTGGCAAAAATAATCCGTCTGTGTACTCATACCTCATGCTTCCCAGTACCCTGGAAAGAAGCAAACATCCATCCAGTTCCTAAAAAAAGGTGCCTCTTCAGATCCATCAAACTACAGACCAATAGTTATAACTTCCACTCTTGGTAAAGTCTTTGAAATTATACTAAATAATCACATAATTAAGCATCTTGAGAATAATAAATTAATCAGAGATAGGCAATATGGTTTTAGACGATGTCGATCAACTGCAGACATTCTTTGCCTCCTTACGCATCAAATCAACCAAGCTACAGACCAACATGGTGAAACTCATACAATAGCACTGGATATATCAAAGGCATTTAATAGAGTCTGGCATCAATCCTTATTGTCGAAGATGTCACACTACGGCCTTGCATCATTAGTTCCACTAATTTCTTCTTATCTTCATAACAGAAAAATATGTGTAATGGTAGATGGCCTTTATTCTCAATTTCACTCAATAAATGCTGGTGTTCCCCAGGGATCAGTTTTGGCCCCAACTCTGTTCCTCATTCTGTTACGACCGGCACTACGAAATAAACAAGGGTACTTAATAATGGACTAGATGATAGGCTATATCTGCAACAACGGCCATTTGTTATATCTATTACAACGGTACGCTAATTCCAAACCCTCGAACTATTACGCCGGTGAACAAAAACACTTAAACCCTCCAGAGTTAATCTACTGGATAACGGGGTATCAATTAACTGGGTTTTATTGCACTTCTACAAAGGCTTTCCGGTGATGGCAAAGCCAACTCACAACAGGAGTACTTACGTTACGAAAATGCTCTTAAGTAATAACAATGCTTGAAAAAACTATATAAGATTTAATAAAGGAATAAATGCTTACGTTAACTTTAGTGGGAGTCTGTACTCAACACTAAACTCTTCAATGCTCTATGAAAACACTGATAGTCTAGTCCTACAGCAATCAGATAAGGAATCTTCTGAAAAGGTCTGATGCTCTAAGATGCTCGTTAATATAGAACAGAAATAATGCAGGGGCAGGATACCAAAGCATGTATCTTAAATACACCAATAAGTAGGATACACATATATAACGAGGAAGTGCAACAACTCTGTGACAGCACTAATAATAGCCACTCAAAAACAGTACTTCCTTAGCCAACGTAACAGCCAAACTGGGTTGTGCACTATGCATCAACCAAGGCTACAATATGGCGTGAATAATTCCTAAAGCATACACAATGAAAGTTAATAAACACAATGCTATCTTCCTCACTAATAAAGTCTAGCAGTGGCATAAAAGGTACTAGGAAACTAGGCAGAGCGCAAGCATGCTCATAGCCTACTGTCTCCCCTTGAACAGATTTCCCTTATGTTACGTTAAGTGACTTGGAGGCTCTCTTGGTAAGTCCAGATCTCTAGTATCTGGTCTTGCCCTGGCGCTCCACAAAGGTCAACAAAATGAGGTAGCAATCATACAGGTAAGAGTAGGCAAAAGCCCTTTACCGGTATACTGCTACACTCGCAAAGGAAAATATGCACAAGGGTTACAGGCTAGCTAGCTTCGTCGATGTTGTACAGGCTCTGACTTGCCACATACATAACTCAGACAACGACCAAAGATACCTTCCACTGTCTAGCATTAATTAATGGGAAAGAACAGCTCAATAATTAGAAGCACCCCAACACTAGGCTACCATATGAGTATGACTTTAATAATCCCTAAAACTAGTGCAAACAAAAATGTGAGAGCTGGTGCTGGTAATACGACTGGCCGACTATGGAAGTCGTATGCAGAACCAGAAGGGATAAGTAATTGAATAAAGAGAGAAGTATGAAACCGAAGAAGTTCAGAGAGAGAGAAAGTAGTACACGGGGTTATATGGGGGACAGATTGCAAAGGACATGTAGGACCAAGCACGCTGCGCCAAGCTCTGAAGGAGACACGAGGACAGGAGCCCGCACCACCGTCCCAGGACAGCGGCCGCCAATCACAGACGACTACGTCATGAAGAGCAAGCGTCCTATGACATAGACAGGCCCGCCGGCCAATCACGGGCGTGGGAGATTCCTCCGAGCGCGGGAGGCATACGTACATACACACGCACACACTACCACCACGCTGCCTACCCCGCTCTCTCTCTCCTTAACTTCACACAATGCATCTTATATTCTATGAATGATATCAAATACTTCCAAGTGTCACAGACAAGAATAAAGACCACCACTGATCTGTCTGTGACAACATGAACTCTATGAAAGAAAGAACATCGTTCTACGATTATTGTAGCCAATTTCACTGCCCTGGCGAGCGCTAGCGAGTTACGAGTGCATTCTGGCAAGCTGGCCAGCATAACACCCCGCCCAAGATGTGGGACGTTTCAGCCTCAGGTGAACTCCACATCTGACCAGACAGAATGCTCACCAACCCCACATCACCCAGCTACACTCCCAGGTTGTGAAAACAAGGCACGATCACAAACATAAAACACTGCATTATGTAAAAAAATATGCACAACACTTCCCCAAAATAATAGCATCATAATAATTATTCACACTCAACGAGCAAGCTTCACCAAGCCTAGCCTACTAAGACAACAACTCAGAGTGTCTTAGATGCTTGCTGTGATATACTGCACTTATATACTATCAAAAAGAAAGAGTTTTTATGTGAAGTTTTTATATTTGTTTAATAGTGTTTTTTTGGCGGCGTTGCACTACATGGGCAAGCCTAATTTTTCTCCACTCGCAAACAAACACTGACTGAACGGCGAGGGTGCTCCTTAAGACATACCCTCCCGTGACAAACAATCAGCCACAACATTATCAGCGCCCTTAACATGCCACACATCCAACTTGTGTTCCGGCAGCAAAACAACACCTGACACTGATAAACTGCCCAGTTCATCACAAGACTGGCACTTCTCTTCGCTCTTTCCGGCAATGGGACCTGCCAAAAACCTTTCACTAGTTCTACCTTCGTGATAAATGAGGCAGCCCCGATGCGGTCTATGGTGTCGTCAACTCTAGGTAAGGCATAGGCGTATGTCAGGGATAATGCACACACTCTTGCAATCAACACACACACTGATCTTGCCACTTAACTCAGATTGCAAAGTTACTGGCAACGACCACTCACGATATCCCTTATTCCTCAGACCCTTCTCCAACATGTAGTCTAGCTCTGCTTTCACGACAGGCTGTTGAGCAGGATTTATACGGTAGGGAGCCAATTTGAGCCTTGCACTGTCTCCAGCCTCCATGTCGGATTCTACCCCATACATCAGGCCTGGAGAATCAACAAACATACGCACGTACTGCCACAGCCTAGTAAACAACTTGATGCTTAGGAACAAGAGGTTGCAACTTATCTCGAAAAACAACATGCTCATTGCCCTCCCACAACCCAGCCGAGACCGCAGTTTCCACACTATAGTCTCCCTCCTTCTCCACCTTTGTCCCTAGAACAGCCAGGTCATGAGAGGGACAATCTGTACCATCTGTGCAGTCACTCCCATATTTCAAAATTGCTAATGCTCCCCCGCCGATACCGTACATGCGCACCCCCGCATTCCTTGCGACTACATCTGCCTGCGCAGCATCACCGCCTTCAGCGACATGGTCAGATATAGTCGGTCTATGGTAGGGCTGTTGCATATTACTAGAGCAGCATTGGGAGGCTATGCGACGACCTGGCGCATCCATTCCACAGCCAACCTCACCAATCTGCTCAATCTCCTGATTCTGACCACCACCCTTAGCAGCCATGGGTCGACCCTGACCTGACAACCATGCCAAAGCCTCGTCGCCCACCTTGAACCACTGAAACAACGAGGCCAACGGTCTACTCACACTCAAGTGACCTGCCAGCGGAACTTCGTGCACCGCATGAGTTGTGAGGCCTGGGTGCTCGGCATAAACAGTGGGATATGAACCGAGCAGGGGCTGGAGCGCTGCACACTGATGCTCAGGCAGGTGCTCTAGCGCTTCCACAGCCACCTGGCTCGTGTCCCCCGCCCACTGCTCCGCCGAGACATGACAATCCCAACTTTCCTCCACCTGTGCCCCACTGCCCCCCTCTCATTCTCCACCTTGGCCGCTGCAGACCAACACAGGGACAATAGGCTGCTCAGGTGGTTGCCTCACAAACTCCTTTAACAGGTTCACATGACATGCTTCCCCATCCTCGAGTTCAATAGCCCCGTTCCCACAACTCTCAAGACTAAGATCTTCTTGTTGTCCCTGGGAACTACTCTGTCGCGGAGTGCCATCACGCCCAACCATGTCACTAGGGGGGACAGGTTCTGGTGCCACTCTGGAGCTCACCTTTGGGTCAAGTACCGAGTCACCAAGGAGTGTCGCTGGGTCCAAACTCTCAACCCGACCACCAGCCTCGACTTTCTCCTTCCGACCCTTCTTCCGCTGGTCTGCAACTTGGGTACTAGGCTGTGACACCTGAGCGGACTGAGATCTCTCGAGCCCCTCTTGCCCCTCCCTACTCGTGTCGGCCGCCCTCTCGGCAACGACTAAGGGTGGAACCTCGGAAGTGGGCACCGCAAAATCATTGCCGAGAAGGAGGTCGACCCCCTCAACAGGTAATTTCTCCACCACACCCACATCCAACTCCCGTGTCACACCGTCCACCTCAAGCTCTACTCTGACCAGCGAGTAAGACCGCGTAGCATTGATGCCTTGAACCACCACACCCCGAGCCACGTTAATAGGCTTGCCAGTGAAATTCTTAACAAGTGTCTGGGAAGCACCCGTATCACGCAACAACTCAAGCCTATGCTTCACACCAGCCAACCTCACAGTTCCGTGCCCCCTATGACCACAAAAAGCATCACGGACGGGTGACGAGCCCTCCTGCTGCTTCTGCACCGACAATGACTTCGCAACCGACTGTTTACCCCTGGCAAACGCGGAAGACCTCAAAGAAATGCCAATGTTGCTCACTAGTGACACCACTGCTCTAGGCGGTGTGCTCGGACATGAGCGCGCAATATGCCCCTGATCATGACACTTGAAACACTCCACTTCGCTCTTGGACTTCCTCTGAGGTGAGGAAGGGCCCTGGCTTTTCTTAAACGGGAAGGGTTTCGACTTGGGATCATAATTGGCAACAGTACTCTTGAATGGATAATTAGTTGTTGTGTCATTAATTCGGGGGGGTGGAGTGGTACGCCCCTGGTTACCTGCCTCAGCTCTCTGTGCAGACCCGCACCCACGAATCAATGACATCCTAAGGTCAGCCAGCTCACCCGCCTTCTGCAGAGTTTTTGGTTGCTTTTCTTAAAGGTTAAGAGTCAAGTCACTGCCAGTACATTTAAAAAATTGTTCCAGCAACACTAGTTGTTTTACTGAGTCAAAAGTAGTTGCCTTCTCCGACCTTAACCAATTTTCAAATGCATCTGACAGCTCTCTAGCGTGTTCCTGGAAAGTACTCTCCTTTCTTTTTGGAACCGCCCTAAACTTCAGCCTATAGGTCTCTGGCTGTAGCTCATACGCCCTCAGGACAGCCTCTTTCAACAACTCGTAATTCACACAGGAATCTAGGGGCAAAGCATCGTACGCTTTGAGTGCTTTCCCCGTCAATCGTGAAGAAACAAGGGCTGCCCACTTCTCCTCGGGCCATTGGTGCTCCTGGCACTTTTTCTCGAACCGGAGAAAACATTCTGTTACTCCTAATTCATCAAACACTGGAACCAACTTTAGTAGATGCGACAGGGACTGGTTATGGGCTCGACCCCCCTGGGCGACCCGGTTCCTTGTCACCTCTACACGCGTTTTCTCTAGGTCAACATCGGCACAATACCTCTCAGACTCAAACTTGCGCTCAGACTCTCGCTCCTGCTGCTGCTGCCTGAGCTCAGCCACATGCTTCCGCTGCTCGAGTTTGGCGAGCTCGAGCTGAAACAACATCTCGGCAGACAAACCCTGAGGAGGGGGTGCTACTATTGGGGACCCACCCCGTGAATCACCTAGAGGCATACCCAACCGCCAGCGGGCATCGGCCTGCGGGAACCTACTCGGCTCCGGAGCCCGAGGGGGCGCCATGGTAGGAGTCGAGAGGAATGGGGGCTGGGCCGAAGGTGCCCCAGCTCCCGCTCCACCCGAAGCCCCACGCACCCCACCGAGCACACAGGTAACCAGTTCACCTCTCGACAAACCGCTATTACCGGGAAACCCTAAGACCGTGGCCACACACTGCAGTCCGTACCGGTTTAGCCCCGGCACCCGATCCGCTGACACAGGCTCCTCCAAAAATATTCGAGCATCCTCCTCATTGTTCACCACCCGAACGCCGCTTAACAATTCCACCTTCTCCACCTCCTCGCCTGCCTCTCACACTGTGCCCTCACTATGTTAAGACCCGTCCAGTGACATGATGGAGTAAAAAAAAAAAAAATCTCAGTCAAGACAAAAGTAGCCAAACTCTTGTGTAGCTTTATTCACCAAAAAATATTCGAAGATGTTCTTGAGTGCAATACTAGGTCACCAATAACTCCAACAAGTTCTATGTATCCTCAAAACAATGTCTACTGCCAACAATGCGAGAAATAAATTCAACCCCAAATGGCAATAAGATTTCTTTAAAAAAAATGCAATATTCAGTTCACTATATTCTGGTCTAAGGTCGCCATTTGTTACGACCGGCACTACGAAATAAACAAGGGCACTTAACCCCTAACTGTCGGCGCGCAACATAAGTCGAGTATAATAAATCTGGACTATCTGGCGGCGCGCGACATAGGTCGTGTGGCAATTTCAGCACGCAATGTTGCTGAGAGAGAGAGACAAGTGGTGGCAGGAGAGTAGCGAGCGTATGACTGCTCCAGACCACCGCGGCGAACCTACTGACACGAATCCCACCTCCTCCCTCCCTCTCTCACTCGCTACATACTGAATTGTATGGGGAAAGTACCGAATTACATGCTTTTTGCACTCGTGTTGCGCGGTTGTTGCAAGAAAACTAGCGGTCATAAAAGGATCGTTGTGGTATCATTGGAAAGCTCTGTTTATGCCCTTTCAGGGATAGATACTTGTTTTACGCTCTGGGTCTTATTTAGGCATGAAAATTATCACGTAAACAGCCCTATTTTGGGTAAAAACACCCCGCTGGTGGCTACATATTTTATACCGCCTAGGCCGCTCTTTAGGTGTTAATAATGGACTAGATGATAGGCTATATCTGCAACAATGGCCATTTGTTATATCTATTACAACGGTACGCTAATTCCAAACCCTCGAACTATTACGCCGGTGAACAAAAACACTTAAAACCTCCAGAGTTAATCTACTGGATAACGGGGTATCAATTAACTGGGTTTTAGTGCACTTCTACAAAGGCTTTCCGGTGACGGCAAAGCCAACTCACAACAGGAGTACTTACGTTACGAAAATGCTCTTAAGTAATAACAATGCTTGAATAAACTATATAAGATTTAATAAAGGAATAAATGCTTACGTTAACTTTAGTGGGAGTCTGTACTCAACACTAAACTCTTCAATGCTCTATGAAAACACTGATAGTCTAGTCCTACAGCAATCAGATAAGGAATCTTCTGAAAAGGTCTGATGCTCTAAGATGCTCGTTAATATAGAACAGAAATAATGCAGGGGCAGGACACCAAAGCATGTATCTTAAATACACCAATAAGTAGGATACATATATATAACGAGGGAGTGCAACAACTCTGTGACAGCACTAATAATAGCCACTCAAAAATAGTACTTCTTTAGCCAACGTAACAGCCAAACTAGGTTGTGCACTATGCATCAACCAAGGCTACATTAAGGCGTGAATAATTCCTAAAGCATACACAATGAAAGTTAATAAACACAATGCTGTCTTCCTCACTAATAAAGTCTAGCAGTGGCATAGAAGGTACTAGTATAGGAAACTAGGCAGAGCGCAAGCATGCTCGTAGCCTACTGTCTCCCCTTGAACAGATGTCCCTTATGTTCCGTTAAGTGACTTGGAGGCTCTCTTGGTAAGTCCAGATCTCTAGTATCTGGTCTTGCCCTGGCGCTCCACAAAGGTCAACAAAATGAGGTAGCAATCATACAGGTAAGAGTAGGCAAAAGCCCTTTACCGGTATACTGCTACACTCGCAAAGGAAAATATGCACAAGGGTTACAGGCTAGCTAGCTTCGTCGATGTTGTACAGGCTCTGACTTGCCACATACATAACTCAGACAATGACCAAAGATACCTTCCACTGTCTAGCATTAAATAATGGGAAAGAACAGCTCAATAATTAGAAGCACCCCAACACTAGGCTACCATATGACTATGACTCTAATAATCCCTAAAACTAGTGCAAACAAAAATGTGAGAGCTGGTGCTGGTAATACGACTGGCCGACTATGGAAGTCGTATGCAGAACCAGAAGGGATAAGTAATTGAATAAAGAGAGAAGTATGAAACCGAAGAAGTTCAGAGAGAGAGAAAGTAGTACAGGGGGTTATATGGGGGACAGATTGCAAAGGACATGTAGGACCAAGCACGCTGCGCCAAGCTCTGAAGGAGACACGAGGACAGGAGCCCGTACCACCATCCCAGGACAGCGGCCGCCAATCACAGACGACACGTCATGAAGAGCAAGCGTCCTATGACGTAGACAGGCCCGCCGGCCAATCACGGGCCTGGGAGACTCCTCCGAGCGCGGGAGGCATACGTACATACACACGCACACACTACCACCATGCTCTCTCTCTTCTTAACTTCACACAATGCATCTTATATTCTATGAATGATATATAATACTTCCAAGTGTCACAGACAAGAATAAAGACCACCACTGATCTGTCTGTGACAACATGAACTCTATGAAAGAAAGAACGTCGTTCTACGATTATTGTAGCCCATTTCACTGCCCTGGCGAGCGCTAGCGAGTTACGAGTGCATTCTGGCAAGCTGGCCAGCGTAACAATTCATATCAATGATCTCATATCTACCACTCATAATCCAATACATTCCTACGCAGATGACTCAACACTCCCCAGTTCCTTCACATTTACCAATTCTTTCACCCAACCCGATCTTATAAATTCAAAAATAAACACTGCCATTTCTCTGAACCAGGACCTTTCTAGAATTAATGAATGGGTACAAAAGAATCTAGTTTCCTTTAATGCACAGAAAACCAAGTACATTAAATGTTCTAACCGACAGAATCTCACTGACTCCCATATATTTTTTAATGATGTAAATATTCCCACTTCCCCTAGTATTGACATTCTCGGTGTAACATTAACTACTAACTTGAGCTGGACACATTATGTTAGAAGCATTGCTAAGAATGCCTCTAAAAAACTGGGACTACTGTACAGAGTTCGAGAATTCTTCACTGACGAGCAGTTGGCCGTAATATATAAAAGTCATGTGCGTTCTCAGATGGATTACTCTTCACCTCTGTGGAGTGGAAGTGGAGTGGTTGCATTGAGGCAGTTGGACAAAATTCAAAATAAAGCTATTAGATTAATCAATAACCCTGCAATCACACAGGACCTTCCTACATTATCCATACGAAGAAACGTTGCATCCCTTGCATTATTCTACAGATATTTTCACAGCAATTGTTCCGAGGAACTTGCTTCAATTGTGCCGCCTCTCCACATCTCTTTCCCCGTAGAACTAGGGCAGCTGAGAGCGCCCATGTATTTACACTTTCTCCTCCACAATGCTGTACTTCTGCTTATCAAAAATAATTTATCCCTAGAACTACTACTCTTTGGAATTCACTTCCCTCGAGTTGCTTTCCACAAACTTACAATCTACAAAAGTTTAAATCCAGTTGTTAAAAACATTTTATGAATGGAGGATGCCTTTAGGCACATGGACCTTTTTGTTTTATCTGTGTTTTTCCTTCCTCCGTTCATTGTCTCTTAAAAATAAAAAAAACAAATAAAAAAAAAGTCTCTTGTCCTAATGGCGGCGTTCCAGGCAACCCTGTTAAGGGCTGCTTCACTTGTCAAGTTTTTGGATTTGAGATTGGCACATATAGTCCGATACCAGATCTTCCTCTGTCCACCCCTTGGTGCAGCTCCCTCCACAATCACAGACCTGCATTTTTTCACCCAATTTTGTTCATCCATTCTCTCCACATGTCTATACCATCCCAGTCTACTTTTACGCATCACCTCGCTAATACTCTACCTAAACGTCTCCTCAGCTCAACATTTGTTATTCTATCCTGCAGCCTGGCCCCACACATCCATTTCACCATTCTCATCTCATTATGTTCCATTCTGTTGACATCCTTTACTTTAACGGCCCATGTTTCTGAGGCATACGTCATTGCACTTCTAACACATGAGGCATACACACCTTTCCCTTCAGGGGAAGAGGCATTCTTTGCAAGGTCAGAATTGGCAGCAGTTCTGTGAACTTCCACCAGCCACATCTAATTCTAGCGACAGTGGCAGCCTCGGCCCCACCACCAGCAGAGATGGTATCTCCTAGGTAACAAAACTTGTCCACCAGCTCCAATGACTCATTTCCAAAATTCACAGCCATAGGATCATCACTTAACACAAGCTCGCCTTTGCACGCTACACACTCAAATTTCTCTATTTCTGACTTATCCTTCGGCAGGGGTCCGTTTATTGTACTACGTTGCTTACTCCCATGATACACCCAGCGTCGACAGATGCTACATTGAATCGACTTAGCGTCCACACCCTTTCCACACACTGCACATGGGTATGCACCGCTCTTTTCCACATTGCCTCGTCTCAATCTACAATGCATAACCTTGGTTTTGTTAATATTGACTCTTAAACCTTTGCTCGCCATGTCCTCTCTCCATTTTCTGAGTTTGGCCTCAGCATCTTGCATATTGTCAGATATTAGGACTAAATTGTCTGCATAAAACAGTTCCAACGGGATTCCGCCTCTAAAAACTCTAGACACTGCCTCCAGGACCATAATAAAGAGGAGGGGGCTTAACACTGAACCCTGATGAACTCCAACACGGACTGTGAACTCATCACTTACCGCAGTTCGCGAATCCTCATACATCTTATTATCACACGCACCAGCCACTCTTCCACACCAAGTTTCCTCATAGCCCACTGCACAACATCTCTAGGCACCCTGTTAAAGGCCTTCTCCAGGTCTACAAACACAAAGTAAAGATCCCTGCCTTTTAGTAAGTATCTTTCCTGTATCTGCCTGACTATGAAGATAGCATCGGTTGTACCACGTCCTGGCATAAAACCAAACTGCATATCATCAATGGAGATACTTTGCCTGATCAAACCCTCAAAGACTCTCTCACAGACCTTCATGATTTGGCCAAAATATTTTCAGGCCCCTATAATTACCTCTATCTAGCGCATCCCCCTTTCCTTTGTATATATTTACTATTACACTTTTGCGCCAATCCTCGGGGATTTTCTCATCTTTAATAATGGTGTTTATCAACTCAGTGACTAAGTTGACACCAGTCTCCCCTGAGTCTTTTATCATCTCAGCGACAATGTCAGAGCACCCTGGAAATTTACTGTCCTTCATTTTATTGATTGCATCGCTCACTACAGCTGGTGCTATCAAAGGAGGGGGTCCAGATATTGTTTTTTTTTCATACTAAGCTGTTCCTTTTCGAATTCAAAAGCTACATTTAGCAATCGTTCATAGTGTGCCTTCCATGCTTCTCTGATTTAATTTCCTGCATACACAACCTTCCCATTATCGTTTCTAACACACTGTTCACCTATAATATCCCTACTGTAATTTTTAACTCGCCTAGCTAGGTTGAAGATCCCATTGGGATTGTCAGTGTTACACCTTTGGTCGAGGACCAGGTCCTTTAGCATTGTAAATAACTCTTTTGGCAGTTCGTTTAGGTGCCTGGTATTCCTCCTTGCTGCATGTTCTACCTCATCGTTCCACCACCAGGAGATTTTATTCCTGGGGTGACCCTTTGTTTTCCCACAGACTTTGTCAGTGGCAGCGAGAAGGCTATGCTTAAGACAATTCCATTGACTGTTTACATCGCTAGGCCTAGCTTCCTTATTTCGATTAATTTCCTCCAGTTCACTATGAAACCTATCCCTAACTTCCATGTTCTTCAGCAGCCATACTTTCCTTTTGGGCATGTATACCTTCTTGCACTTTGGATCTCTGTATAATCTCATGTCGCACACAAGTAGCTTATGCTGGGGGATACATTCATCGCTCGGGATGACCTTTACATCCCGAACCAGTTTCTAGTCATTCCTGTTAACCAAGAAGTAATCTATCTGGCTACTGGAGACCCCAGAATTATATGTGACCAGATGGCTCTGTCTTTTCTTGAACTTCGTGTTACACACAACCATGTTGAGTGCAACGCAGGACTCCAGTATATATTCGCCTTCCAGATTCCTCCTTCCGTAACCATTTCCTCCATGTACTCCCTCGTATCTATCTGCAGAAGCTCCCACATGATCATTTAGGTCCCCCCCCAGGATTGTTATTTCATTCTCCGAGTGGCCCGAAATGACACAGACGGTGTCAGTCCAGAAGTCCTCTTTTATCTCTTTATGTAGGCCAGCCTGTGGGGCATATGCAGATATCACATTCAGAATTCTTTCACCAACTTTCAACTTCAAAACTATCAGCCTTGCACTAACTCTCGTAATCTGAAGCACACTTTCCGCCAGCTCTTCAGCCACCAGAACACCCATTCCTCCTTTCGCTTTATCAGTCTCAACCCCCTTCCAGTAGATCCTATATATTTTCTTTCTTCATAAAACCCACTGTACCCCATGCCCTTACCAGTGTTTCCTGGGCACAGCAGACGTCCACTCGCCTCCTCTCACACTTCTCAGCCACTTCATGTGAAAGCAGATTCAAACTACCAACATTCACACTAGCAAGCCTGAGATTGTGGGAGGCATTTGTTCTTATCCTGTGCGGTTTTGGATCATCGGACTTCCGTTGTTTCTCTTTAGGTTTAGTCATATTTGGTAAATTGGCTGGCAAATGGGCAACCCCCCCCCCCCCCCCCCAGAACTCCGGCTCCAGTTTTACCCCAGGGACCATTCTCAGCATGTTCCCCCAAGAGATTACAAGGGGGTGGGAACCAGTGGCCTCGGTGCGCCCCACCAGAACCAGCCGCAGGGACGCACCCTGTGCGTGTATAGTGATTCTTAAACTAAATATGTATATAAATGTACATACATATTGAAGTATCAAATATCTTATTAAAGCTATTAATACATCACTCATCATTAATAGTAATAAATAAGCTGCGCAGCTATAGTATTTAAAAGTGTTCGCCATGCGAAGGTATTTTGCTTCATTCCTGAAGATAATCGTCAATTTACCATATATAATATTATATAATTAATACTTATCCATATGTGCCTTTTACTTTTAAAATGAACATAAGAACATTGGAAAGCAATAAAACAAGCGGTAACAGCAATTGGCTGGTGAAAATCGTATATTTTTGCGCCACGGTCGAAATCTGACCTTGACTGGCGAGAGAGAGACACCCTCCCTCTCTTGTGTCTCGCATGGTACGGAGAGACAAGGGGACCTCTCAGAATGGCTTAGAGGGTCGGAGATACACTCCCCCATCCTTCCCCCTCTCTCCCAGCCGTCCTCGCATGAAAATACTCGATAAATATCGGGAATAATAGGGAAAATACCGGATAATTAAGGAGGGGGGAAGAAGGGGGTAAAGGGGGGGGGGGGGAGGAGAAGGGGGGGTTTGGACACATGTGTAGAGTGGTAACAAGTAATGGAGCGGAATTATCTCGCCAAAACACAAATTGCTTTGTTTTTAGTGCCACTGGGATGTTTTGAAAGTGTTTTTTTTTTGCCTTTGATCTTAACCCATCCAGTACAGTAGGATACAGTAATAAAAGTCCCCTGCAGTCCCAAGCACTGTGGCCAAAATGGCAAGAGGGAACAACTTTCCACCTCAAGAGACGAAGCGAGACTAGCTCTCCCACTCTTCAGTGGGTCTTATATAAGCTGAGAAGTGTTGCCATATCGAGAGCAGTGCTCAAACGGTTGTAGTACCAGGTACAGGCTTGTACAGGCAGTTACAAGGAAGGTACATTACTGACGGCAATTCGCCGTCTCTGGTAGAGCAAGGGTTAAGATTCTGGCCGCATTCGCTCGGTAGAACCTCTTAAGTATCTGGTCGCAGTCCCTGGGTTAAATTTTTGTTATACATATACCAGTATATACTGTATATATATATATATATATATATATATATATATATATATATATATATATATATATATATATATATATATATATAATGTGTATATATTTATATATATATATATATATATATATATATATATATATATATATATATATATATATTAGTATAGCCAGGTAATAGATTCTCTTTTAAACAGACGAGGTTAAAAGCAATAGCAGTTTCAGCATTCAGGATTTTATTGTTACAGCTTTCAATAGTTCTAACAATTTTCCTCTGGGGTTCAGAGATGAGGTACAACAGGTTAGCAAAATTCATGGTGGATCCAACGTTTCACAAGTAAACATCTTGCATCTTCAGGGAATGGAGAGGTAATGGTTAGAATAGGGACAATGCATCTTATTTATACGAAATTCGAGGATAATAGAGGGAGGTGGGCGGAGGTACTGGGTGTGTGGTGGCTGTTCATTGGTGGAAGGTAGTCTATTCGCGAGACGGGCACTAAATCTTATCGGTGGTTGGTTGTTGGTTGTGGGTGGCTGTGATTGGTTGGTGTTGTCAGTTGTGAATTCACCCTGGGCGAACTCAGGGACCTCCAGCAGCGCTTCATGGCCGCCTCCGGACTCAACTTCACATACGAAGAAACCACCGATACATCTACCCTTCCTCGACTTTCTTGTCTCCCTCCACGACCATGGCTTCAAAACTACCGTGTACACCAAACCTACTAACAATGGCCAATGTCTTAATGGGGAAAGTGAATGCCCTAAACGATACCTACAGTCCACCATCGCCGCCTATGTCAGGAGAGCCCTCACCCATTGCACCACCTGGAATGACACACACAATGAACTGGAAAGGCTCACCCAGGTCCTAGTCAACAATGGGTATTCCAACACTGACGTCACCAATGCCATCAACCACCACCTAGAAAAATGGTACAAAGAAGACCCCCCTAGCACCAACCCGGCCAATGACATTACATTTTTTTACAGAAACTACATGTCTTCCGACCACACAACAGACGAATCCATTATGAAAGAAATAATTAACACAAATTTCCTCCCCACCAACCCTGACAATAAAATCAAACTCATTATTTACTACAAATCTCCTAAGACCTCCAACCTTGTCCTCCGTAACCGCCCCATTTCCACCAACAACCAACCGAAAGACGATCATGTGATATACCAGCATATTTGCACCTCTGGGGACTGTGGACCCCTATCCTATGTTGGAATGACACAGACTCGCCTTTCCCGTCAACTAACCCTCCACCTTCAATCTGGGGCTATAAAAGATCACTATCAAGCCCCCAACCATCTTGCCCTAACTCGCGCCGACCTACACAAACAAACCACCATACTCGACAAAGAATCAGACCCCAGAAGACTAGCTATTTTAGAAGCTCTATACATCCAAACACTCAACCCCAGCATCAACAACCAAACACAAGACCTTCAAATTCTTCCTTCAGGCAAGCGTTACAGGCATGCTGCCCCCCTCCTCTCGCCCCGCCCCCCCCTTCCTTACACTCCCACGCTCAGCACACAACTGACAACACCAACCAATCACAGCCACCCACAGCCAACAACCAACCACCGATAAGATTTAGTGCCCGTCTCGCGAATAGACTACCTTCCACCAATGAACAGGTACCACACACCCAGTAGCTCCGCCCACCTCCCTCTATTATCCTCGAATTTTGTTTAATAAGATGCATTGTCCCTTTTCTAACCATTACCTCTCCATTCCCTGAAGATGCAAGATGTTTACTTGTGAAACATTGGATCCACCATGAATTTTGCTAACCTGTTGTACCTCATCTCTGAAACCCAGAGGAAAATTGTTAGAACTATTGAAAGCTGTAACAATAAAATCCTGAATGCTGAAACTGCTATTGCTTTTAACCTCGTCTGTTTAAAAGAGAATATATATATATATATATATATATATATATATATATATATATATATATAAGCGATGCTCTCTTCACGGGGGAAGCGGAGGTGTATAATAAATAGAAAAACCAGCGCTGGGATGAACATCTTTGTTGTGGGACGTTTCGGCTTACACACAAGCCATCTTCAGCCTAAAGTAAGACAAAATGGGCCTACATAAATATTTGCATATTACTATGTCCATATTCTTTACTAATTCCTTAGCCACACTCTACTTTAGTGCAATGTCTTCCTATATAGTTTTTCCCCCTTCGTACTATTTCAATGTGTTTTACATTATAATTAATAACTTGAATTTTTAACTCTTAAATATGTTAATACTTAGTGATTTTATCTGATTCTCTGAATTATTTAATTAGTTTCTCAATTTTCAATTTCCAACTGTAGATAACGTTACTCTAGTGGCGTTCTTATATAGTTTCTCTACTTTTCATGCTAATTTAATGTCTTTCGTAGATAACATGCATTTTCGGCTTTTTCAAAAATCTTCGGTGTTTACAATGATATTTTCGCGACCCCATACCACTTTAACACCTAACGAGCGGCCTAGGCGGTATAAATATGTAGCCACCAGCGGGGTGTTTTTACCCAAAATAGGGCTGTTTACGTGATCATTTTCATGCCTAAATAAGACCCAGAGCGTAAAACAAGTATCTATCCCTGAAAGGGCATAAACAGAGCTTTCCAATGACACCACAACGATCCTTGTATGACGGCTAGTTTTCTTGCAACAACCGCGCTACACGAGTGCAAAAACCATGTAATTCGGCACTTTCCCCATACAATTCACTATGTAGCGAGTGTGAGAGGGTGGAGGAGGGTGGGATTCATGTCAGTTGGTTCACCGCAGTGGTCTGGAGCAGTCATACGCTCGCTACTCTCCTGCCACCACTTGTCTCTCTCTCTCAGCAACATTACGTGCTGAAATTGCCACACGACCTATGTCGCGCGCCGCCACATAGTCCAAAATTATTTCACTCGACTTATGTTGCGCGCCGCCAGTTAAGGGTTAATGCGAACCCGTTTCTACACTTTTGTTGTTTTCAATGTTGTCTCATCCCACTTAGTACAATTTACTTGTATTTCGTGTTGCAGATCCCTCTCACACCCAACCCCAATTACAAGGCCCAATTATATATTTATATTATTATATTTCCTTCCTTTTCCTGCAATCTCCTGTTTTTTTCCCCACGGTGGTTAGCAGGCCAATGAGGAAGACTTTTGAGTCTGGTGGATTTTCAGGAGATTTGGCATTCTTTTTCTGTTTCTCGTCTTTTCTAAACAAATAAAATCCACCGCTACTGGATATGGTGTCTTTGGGACTTGTTTTATACCTTACCCAGATGTGATGGCTCCGTCTGGGTCGACCTGTTTATATCCATCTTTATGTATTTGTATATGGATTGCTTTTAACTTTTTCTGTTTTTGTTTCTACTTTTGTCCGGTGATATAGAAGTTAATCCCGGTCCTCACAGACAACCTGCTACAAGTTGTTGTGTATTTTATTCCAACATTCGTGGTCTCTATAAGATCATCAAGGATCTTACATTGGCATCTGTTGATTATGATATTGTCTTTTGTTCTGAAACCCTTGTCTCTGGTTATAGAGATTATTCTGAATTTCTTATACCTAACTTCGGTAAACCAGTTCTTATTCGGCGTGATTCTATTCCTCGTGCTCGTGGAATGAGCTTGTATATTAGATCTGGGTATAATGCTCAGCACTTAACTAAGCAAATTTGTAAATGCCATGAGATGCAGTTAGTTAAAGTTTCCAGCAAGTATCATAATCATTACATTTTTAGCCTGTACAGAAATCCTGATGTTAACAATGACATATATGACTGCCTTTTAACAGCCATGGCTTCAATACAGTCTGTAGATGTCAAATCATCCTTTATTTTTGTTGGTGATGTCAATGCGCATCATCAAGAGTGGTTGAACTCGGTCTCTCCAACTAATAGAAATGGTCTTGCTGCATTGGATTTTGCAAACTTATCTGGTTGTGAACAGCTAATCCAAGGACCTACTCATATGTCTGGAAATTGTCTTGATCTAGTACTAAAAGATATTCCTGGCGTTGTAGAAACCTCCGTTCTTGTACCTGTTGGCACTTCCGACCACAATGCCATCATGTGTAAAATTAATCTTGATTTTTCTGTTCCTGATATTATACTCTCTCACGTAAAGTCTACCTTAAATCCCGGGTTAACTGGGACAACGTTTGTAATGATGTTTGTAATATTGAGTGGAATCACATACTAAGATCTCATGACCCGGTTTCAGCTCTCAGCAATTCCCTTCTTGGTATCCTTCGCAAAAGAGTTCCATCAAAAACAATTAAGTCTCGTATCAGGGATAAAGCATGGTTTAATGATGACTGCAAGCATGCATTTGATGACAAACAGGCTGCATATCGTCTATGGAGGCGTAATCAAACCCCCTTGCATTAGGAAAATTATGTTTTTAAATGGGTAGCTGCGCAGAGAGTTTATGATGGTGCTGAGAGGGATTATAACTCCCATCTTCAGAATGTTCTGGCAGGAGCTACACAGCCTCATAAATGGTGGTCCGCTTTGAAATCCTCTTTATTTGGAATAGATTCCTCCATGCCTCCTCTTTGTGATTCTGATGGCTCCATCTCTTTTGATCCATTATCGAAGGCCAATATTCTATCTAATATTTTTATTAATAAGCAGAGTAATCAGGAATTGTCTTTGCCATTGACATGTTTCCCTAGACCCAACCTCAATTCAATGGCATTCAAATCAGCTGAACTGAAAAGGTACTTGCTGGATCTTGATACCTATGGTGGCACAGACCCGGATGGGTTTTTCCCTCTCTTTTTTAAAAAAGTTGCAGTGGTCTTGGCACCTAAATTGGCTGTGGTGTTTAGGTTGCTTTTGAAATCAGGTAGTTTTCCTCTTTGCTGGCGTAAGGCTATTGTCACTCCTATTCCAAAGGGAAATACTGCCTCATCATCTCCTAATGACTATCGCCCTATCTCCATTACACCTATCCTATCCAAGCTCTATGAGAGGATTTTGTCCAGACGCCTTTCCTCTTATTGTAATAGTCATCATTTGATACCAAACTCACAGTTTGGTTTTCGTAAGGGACTGGGTACATGTGATGCACTTCTGACACTCACCCATGACTTGCAATCTTCATTGGACCAGGGATATGAGTCTCGTGTCGTGGCTATTGACTTTAGTTCTGCTTTTGATTTAGTCAACCATAAAGCACTTCTGTATAAGTTACAGCTCATCGGTATTGGTGGCAATTTTTTAAGGATCATTGAAGATTTTTTGACGAAAAGATCTCAGTCTGTGGTCATTGATGGGTGTCATTCCCCTTCTGTTACTGTTGTTTCTGGTGTTCCACAAGGCAGTGTCCTTGGGCCTTTGCTTTTTATTATTTTTACTGCTGACCTGTGTTCCGAGCTTGAAAATAAACTAATCTCCTATGCTGATGATACAACTTTATATGCGTCAATTCCATCACCAATAGATCGACACGTAATTGCTACTGCTCTGAATAGGGATTTAGCCAAAATTACATCATGGTGTGAACTTTGGGGCATGAAACTTAATGCTAGTAAAACACACTCCATTATCATCAGCAGATCTCGTACCTTGGATCCTCCCCATCCTTATCTACAAGTTTCTGGCGAGCAAATTGAGAATGTGGATACTCTGTGTTTGTTAGGAGTTACTCTTGATCCCAAACTTACTTTTGAAAAGCATATTCGTTCTTTCTCCTCTTCCATTTCCCCAAAAATTGGTCTGCTTCGCAAGGTTTATAAAACATTTGCTTGTGACGCCACAGTTATCAAGTCTTTTTATGCTTTTATTTTGCCACATTTCGAGTACTGCTCACCTGTCTGGTTGTCAGCAGCTGACTGCCATCTCAAGTTGCTTGACAGGTCGCTAAATTCCATCAGTTTTATTCTACCTCATTTGTCTCTTGATTTGTGTGATCGACGTAAAGTTGGTGCCCTTACTGTAGTCTTTTATTTAAAGTTTTTAACAACCCTCAGCATCCCTTACATGGGGTTCTGCCTGGACCCTATGTCCGGGCTCGTGCAACTAGATTCACAAGCAATCTTAATGACCTTGCCATGAGCCGTGTTAATTTTTCTACTACACAGTTTTCACGGTGTTTTGTGCCGGCCATGGTTGACTTGTGGAATAAGTTGCCAAATGAGCTAGTCAATTCAGCTAATATCTCCATTTTTAAGTCTAGAGTTAATGCTTTTTTGCAGCATTAATTCTAATTTTTAAATTTATTTTATTCTATTTTATTGTATTATATTTATACTTGATATCCTCCACTGCATAATATGTGTATATATACAGTATACAGTATATGTTTGTATTTTTTCCTAAGTTGCCGTAGTCTCTCTCCAGTGCCTCCGGGTGTTTTGCGTGGATTCATCTTGATGGTGTTTCTGCACCCTGGTTGGAGACTTCGGCATCTCATATAATAATAATAATAATAATAATAATCTAATCAATATGTTTTTCTAAAACCTAATACAGATATTTCGGAGGGTCATTTTGCATTTCAAGAGTTCACATTGGGCCCGGATTTATGTCGTTGAGTGTGCGAATAAAACTCTCAATGATATCATATAACTTGTTCCCCCAAGAATTCTTAGAGGGCCTTCCTAAGCTTAATAAATTCGTCTAATGATAGCCGAAGTGAATGAAAAATGGTTTCATCATACAAAAGAAAAATAATAATATTAAATGATGAATAACAATACAAAAGTGGGTAAAATGTTACCGTGTGACAGCCAAGAGTTTTAACACATACCATATAATTATATATATATATATATATATATATATATATATATATATATATATATATATATATATATATATTTGTTTTTTTTCATTGTTTTCTTTGATATACGGCGTTGTTCTACAGCAAGACTGCAGGAAATAAGTAGGCCTATTTACCCATTATCTAACAATCTATAAGCTAAACACGGCCTCCATTTGTAAGCAGGGCTATGAAGATCAGGGAAAATGTAGGGTTAAAGAGGATAACAAGGAAAAAATAAGCTCTAATTAGCTGCAATGACTGTTTGCCGTGGGATACAGAATTAGTTGACCGGGGTAAGCCCCCATCACCCTCCTATAGGACTTATTGACATACTCATATATTTTAACAGTAGGGGGTCAACACTCTGTTATGATACATTTCCGACAGTACAGACATATATTCTATCTATCTATATTATCAGGCACAATCCCCACTTTTCCTTTTTGTTATTTGTGTTTTGTTTTTGTTTTTTGTTTTTTTTATTTGGGGGGGGGGGGGGCCGACTCGAGATATACCAATGTATTATGTTATATGACACTTCCGTAAGCCACGGAAGTGGTGGGCCATTAAATGGAAGCCATTAAGTGGTGGGCTGACCCTTTGGCAGAGTGAGGGTTGGTGTCCTCTACTTCCCATAGCCCCTTCTATCTTTTTCTCCTGCATCTCTAATTTTTTCAAAATGGCGTAGGGATGCGGCGACCCCAACGCCCACCACTCTCTGGTGCAGGTAGCCTCCTCTGTGGTGAAGGGGTGAGAAATTTCCACCACCGCTTTTCTCCGGCGAGACGTAGAAGTCGGCTAAAGGGGATCAGGGGCAGGGGGCCTGGTATCCTTCTCCCCTTAAATAAATCTACCAAAAAAACGAGACAGAGATAGGGGCGAGGGAATGCGTTCGTGGTCCCGGACCCTAAGAATAGGAGTTTTGAATGTGCGTGGATGTAGTACGAATGAGAAGCGAGAGGATATTGGAAGGTTATTTGAAAGAAGGATGTATGATGTCTTTGCACTGAATGAAACAAAGATGAAAGGAGAGGGAGAAGTGGATTTTGGAAACGTGATAGGTAGAAAGTCTGGAGTAGACGAGGGAGTCAGGGGGAAAGAAGGAATGGCTATTATTGTGAAGGAGGAGTTGAGAGAGTTTATAAAAGAGTGGAAAGAGGTGTCATCACGGCTAATGTGGGTGAGAATGCGGTTTAAGGGTGAAAGGTGGGTTTTTGTAAGTGCGTATTGTGACGTTAACCACTCCGTTAGAACCGCATGGCTTGTCCTACAGTGCCTCGCTAGGATCGCCAGGGCAGTGGATGGGGCTACAGTTTGTGTATTAGAGTGTGCTTTATTTCATATGAAAGCTTGTGTCATGGGCAGTCCAGAAAGGCTTTTTGTTTTCACCCATGTCAAGGTTTTATATATTTAATTGTAAAGTATATGTTTTATCATTAACTAGTAATGATGGGATCTGGGAGAGAGAGAGAGAGTAGAACAGAGTGAGAGGGAGCGCGTAGTGTTTTTGTCCCGCTCGATGACGTCACGGCTGGCTGCCTCGTTCGTGGGGGTTGGTTGAGAGAGGTCCTTCCCATGCTGTTAGCTCCCTTACTAGTGGCTAGAGGACTTGTAACCGCTTTTTTCCCACGCGCCTCGAGCTAGTGTGAGTATATATACAGTTCCTCGCCACTCTCTCCTTCAGATCTGGTTTCTAGAACGCACCCATCTTTTTCCCTTGCTACCTGTACCCCGCTCGCACCTGAGAATCTTTTCCTCTGCCTATCTCTCTCATTTTCCATATCTTTCACCACCTTTTATTAATATTATACCCCCTCTGGTTAACTCTGCAAAATCAGCTTCATGCTGGCCAGTTGTATTGTGCGTTAAGGTCTGATATAACCCATGTATGTTAGTTGTTAAGATAAGTGGATCACGAAGCATTGGTTGGCTTTCATATTGCCGCTTCCTTTAATTATTAGTGTTCTGCTGGATTAGATAATGCTAGACTAGGAGTCTGATATTATAAGGTATTGTTTCCTATGAGTGCTGGCTTTAGTTAAAAGCTGCACGACATACCTGAGAACTGGAGTTGATTGAGTAAATTCTAGTCTGTGTGCCATTGAGAATAGAGCATGCACGAATGAGGGCTTTTTGCCTATACCATTCTGCACTGTTCTAGTCTCGTTTGTTTGTCTTTGAGGTACGCCAGGAGAACGCTTAATACTTCGGTATTAAGGTTTCTCAAGAGAGCTACCCTTCCCTATAACGTAATATTTGACGCACAGACTTGAGATTTGCACTAGGCTATGCGGCATGCCATGCGCACCAGTATCTCGTATCATTGACTCTAGCTAGACTTTATCAGTCACAGTAGACATTAAGTATATTAACCTAATTACTCTTTTATGCATACCCATTTATTATTACACAAGCATTTCGCAGCCTAGTTTGATGTATTGAGACACAAACGACTTAGGCTCTTTTTGTTGATAGGAATACTGCATTGTCGTGGCGATTATTATTATTGTTGTTGTGTTTAGGATATTCTTGGCTCCGACGGCATTATATATATTCTGCCTTTTTGTGTGCATAGCCTGCACGAGCATTGTTCCGCTGCCTGCCTTTTTGGGTTCCATTTCCGATACGAGCATCTTTATAGCATCTAACATTTAAAGAAGATTCCTTGTTAGTGTTGAAGGACTTTAGTGCACTTTCTTTCATGCAGGAGTGCCTGACATTTATTGATTAAAGTAACGTAAGCTGTAACTTCTCTTACCACCTTACTTTGCATACCATAACCAAGCACCTTCGGTTATAGGTAGTAATAGGCTGTTTTCACATAACATTAAGCCTAGAGTACACACACATTTATTGAGTTTGATAGCCTATTATTGCATATAGAACTCTGTAGAGTATTTGTGTTCTTTGTTCACTGGGAATATACATCGGAGGTTGGAGCTAGCGCTTTCCGTTGTAACATTTATGCCATTACTAGTCCTGATATATTTAAACCCCAGTCGTAACAGTATGGACCAGGAAGTGAAAGAGAGTTAGACGAGGTAGAGAGTTTCTGGGAGGATTTGAGAGATTGTCTACAAGGGTTTGATGAAAATGAAAATTTTATAGTTTTAGGGGACCTAAATGCTAGGGTCGGAAATGAGCCTGTTGAGGGAGTCATCGGTAGTTTTGGTGTGGATGGTTTAAACGAGAGTGGAGAAAGACTGAAAAATTATGTGAAGAGTGTAGATTGAGTGTAGGTAATACGTTCTTCAAAAGAAGGCGTATACACAAGTACACCTGGCATAGACTTGTGAGGGGAGAGATTGTAGAGAGGGCATTGATGGATTATGTGCTGGTGACAAGGGAAAGATTGTGTAGAGTGCTGGATGTGAATGTGATGAGAGGTGAGGCGGAGGGTATGTCAGATCATTACCTGGTGGAGGGAAAGCTAAGAGTTAAGAGTTACAGGAGAATAAGAGACAAGCGTGAAGTAAGAGAGGTAATAAAAGTTAGTGAGTTAGAGAAGAGTGAAAAAGAGAGGGAGTACAAGGAAAGACTAAATGAAAAGTGGATGGAAGTGAGAGAGATGGAAGAGAGAGAAGTAGAGGTTGAATGGCAACAGTTTAAGGAAGGAGTGAAAGCAAGTGCAGAGGTAGTATGCGGCAAAAGGAAAGTAGGAGGCAGAGGTATCAGGAATGGAAGCGAGTGGTGGAATGATACGGTGAGAAAGGCAGTTGAGGAGAAGAGACAGTGTTTTGAGAGGGTTTTACAGGATGGTAGTGTTGAGGTATGGGAGAGGTACAAGGAGAAAAGGAGAGAGGCAAAACGGAAAATTAGAGAAGCGAAAAAGGATGCAAACGAAAGGTGGGGTCGAAGGCTGAGTGAGAATTTTGAAGAACGAAAGAAGATGTTCTGGAAGGAGGTAAATAAAGTAAGGAAAGGAGGACAAAAGAGGGAAGAGTCAGTGAAAGATGAAAATGGAGAATTACTAGTGGAACCAGTTGAAGTGAGGAAAAGATATGCCGAGTATTTTGAATCTTTGTTAAATACAAGAGATGGAAGAGAAGCAGTGATTGAAGCAGAGGTGGATGGAGATAGGTTACCCAGGCCACCCAGGTGGCAGGGAATGAATGAAAGGATTGAGGAAAATTAGGTGAAAGAAGCAGAGAAACAAATGAGAGCGGGAAAAGCAGAAGGTTTGGATGGTATTGCTGTGGAGTTTATAAAGAAGGGTGGAGAGTGATAATAGATTGGTTGGTGAGACTTTTCAATGTGTGCTTTGCTGTGTCAATGGTACCAATAGACTGGAAGAGTGCATGTATTGTGCCGTTGTACAAGGGGAAGGGAGATCGGCAGGAGTGTTCAAGTTATAGAGGTATTAGTTTATTGTCAGTGGTTGGAAAGCTGTATGGCAGGTTGTTGATAGAGAGGATAATAAAGTGTACGGAAGCTGCAATAGGAGAAGAACAGTGCGGTTTTAGAAGGGGAAGAGGGTGCGTGGATCAGATGTTTGCAGTAAGACAGTTATGCGAGAAGTAATTAGAGAAGCATAAGGAGATATTTTGGGCTTTTATGGACTTGGAAAAAGCGTATGATCGTGTGGACCATGAAGCAATGTGGAAGGTGTTAAGGATTTATGAAATAGGAGGAAATTTGTTAGAAGCAGTTAAGAGTTTTTATGAAGGGAGCAGAGCATGTGTGAGAGTAGGAAATGGTGAGTTGAGTGAATGGTTTGAGGTAAAGGTAGGTTTGCGACAGGGTTGTGTAATGTCACCATGGCTGTTTAATATGTTTATGGATGGTGTGGTGAGGGAGGTGAAAAGGAGAACTATGGGAAGAGGATTGGGTTTAGTAGGAAAGAATGGTAGAGATTGGGAGTTGAATCAGTTGCTGTTCGCTGATGACACAGCATTGGTGGCGGATTCTGATGAGAAACTGCAGCGGGTAGTCAAAGAGTTTGGTGTGGTTTGTGGAAGGAGGAAACTGAAGGTGAACGTCAATAAAAGTAAAGTAATGGTGTGTAATAGGGGAGAGCATAGGGTGAATCTAGATGTGAGGCTGGATGGGGAAATATTGGAACAAGTAGAGTGTTTTAAATATCTAGGAGGAACGATAAGCAGGAGTGGAGGTATGGAAGTGGAGGCAAAACAGAGAGTGTGTGAAGGAAGGAAGGTTTTCGGAGCAATGGGAAGTATGTGGAAGACGAGAAATCTCGGAGTGAAAGTAAAAAGTGCACTGTATCAAGGAATTGTTGTGCCAACAGTGATGTATGGGGCTGAGACATGGGCTCTGAAGAAAAAGGAGAAAAGAGGGCTGGATGTGATGGAGATGAGCTGCTTGAGGAGTATGTGTGGAGATAGTTACTCATAGAGACAGATTGAGGAATGAAGAGATACGTAGGAGAGTGGGGCAGCAGGAACATTTGTCAGCCAGAGTGGACAGAAGGGTGCTGAGCTGGTATGGTCATGTTGAACGAATGGGAGATGAAAGGCTTACAAAGAGAATATGTGAGTCAGGTACAAGGGGAGATAAAAGGGCAGGAAGACCCCCATTGAGATGGAGAGACTGTGAAAGAAAGGCTTTTGATGATAGAGGAATGACTATAGATCAGGCAGGGGAAGTGGTGGTGGACAGGAGTGAATGGAGAATGCTTGTGAATAGTTGAGTGAACACGTGGTCATTTGGAGTAAGGGGTCGGGCGCAAGTTGGACTAGATAATAGTCCATCAGGCGCCTGGCCCGGGGAGACGATTAATATGAAGGGTGTGCCTGGAAGTGTGGTGGGACGGCTTGTGGCTTTGGCTCCGCTGCATGTCTGCCTGCCGAGATCGGAACCTCTCCGTGTGGTCAGGGGCCGGGGGAGTGCTGGAGCGACCTTGGTGACCCTGGTCTCTGGGTCTTCTCCTGGGTGACCTGGATGTGTGTGAGTTTGTGATTTTTATCTGTGTTTATTTGTTGTTTTATGTTGTTTTTGTGTTTTCCCTGTTCTTGCTCTGTCTTGAGGCGGCTACCCCCAAAATGGGGATTGGGCCTGAGCATATAGATAGATAGATAGATAGTAAGCCACACTAAAATCGATGGGTCTCTTATATTTCGAAACCCATTAACGCCATCAGACAGTACAATAGGAGCATACGACTGGGAAAGTGTAGATAGCAGAGAAGGGGCGTTGTAGATTGAGGAAGCTGTTGGAATGCTCGCGGCAATCACATTGTAAAATCTTACCCAAACGTGGAAGAGAATAAAAGTACTAAAGAGGTCTCTGTGAAATACATATGGGTCCCAAAATAGTATGAAAAGGGTGATTCAAGTGTCCACAATACTTTACCATTTTAAAAGGACAGTCAACCTTACCTTACGTAACCTTACATAGATATTGGACGCAGGCCGGTATGACCTCTATGTCCAGATTACTACTGATGTGGGTCAGACCTCAATGTCCGAATCGTCCTCTGACAGATCCGGATCCGGCGTGACTGCTAGTACAAGGATCTCTTCAAAGTTATACTTTATACCCTGATTTGTCCAAAATTTATCGAGTCTCCTTTCAAATGATTTTTCATTGTGAGCTTGTACTACTCTCCTGGGAAGACTTTTCCACACATTTATCACTCTTATGTGGAATATATTTTGGCGAAGCGTCGTTCGATATCTTGGTTTGAAGATCTTCAAGCTGTTACCCCGTTTTGGGCAGTCCCTCATTCGAAATTTGATGTTGATTTCTGGGTCATATCTCTGGTTCATAATCTTGTATACTTCGATCATATCACCACGTAGTCTACGGTATACCATCGTTGCTGGATCCAGTCTTCTAAGCCGCTCTTCATAACTGAGACTTCCGAGTCATGGCACCATCTTGGAGGCTCTACGCAGTACATTTTCCACGTCCTGATGTCATTCTTTTTGTGTGGTGCCCAGACCGACTGAGCGTACTTCAGGTGAAGGCATACAATAGATTTAACACTCAAGCCTCGGTGCCCGACAATAGTCGGAAGGGATTTTGACCACATTGACGGCTCTGAGAGAGAGTCCACGTGTTGGGAGGACGATAGGCGGGCTCTGACCGTTCGGCACGGCCCTAGTGCCGCGACTGACACCACCTCTGCAACATTGCAAACCCACGGCCTCGCGAGACCAGGAAAAAACTGGGGAAATTACCGTATTTTAGGGTTTTTCACCTCTCGTTGCGCGATCGCCACAGGATAACCCGTGGTCATAGAAGGATGATTCAGGTGTCATTGGAAAGCTCTATTATCGCCCTTTCATGGATATATATATAATTGTATTACGCTCTGGCTCTTGTTTATGCATGAAAAAGAGCATGGAATGAAGCTCGTTTAGGGAAAGTATGCCCGCCTGGCAGGTAGTAGAAGTTACAAAAATCCCCATTCGTAAGGGGTTAAAGAGAGTCCTAAATGTTGGCACATCTAAGTATTCGAAAGTCCTCTGTATCATCCACATAATTCTGTTGGCCTTATTTACTTTCTCCTGGATGTGTTTTTCGAACATAAGTCTCTCATCAGTTGTCACTCCAAGGTCTTTCTCCTTAACCCGTCAAGTGCGGGGAGACTCTTTTGAGTTTTACCGGTCAGCTGCGGGAAGACTATTATGATCCTAGGCCTAAACAAAACAAAATTTAAACTACCCCAGTAGCATTTTTTGTTTTTTTTTGTTTTTTTGCCCCTTGGCCATGCCAAATATCACTCCTCCACATCCCCTCCTTTCCCCCCCCCCCCCTTCAATTATCACCTATTTTCCCTGTTATTCCCTTATTCTTAGGTATATTTTCGTGCTAACAATAGCGAGTTGCTAGCAGGGCGTGGTCATATGTGTTACCAAGCGTGAGAAAGAGAAAGAGATAAGGAGAGAGACGTCAGTGTCGCTCCAGGCATCGTGAGGGGTGGATGTCGGCCAGGCTGGCTCACACTTGATAAATGTAACTCTCGCTCTCATTTCGCGATTTTGACCAGCCAAACACTGTTTCCACTTGTTTTATTGTTGTAACAGGTTAATATCTTCATATTAAACATAAAATAGGCGCATATGGATAAGTAAAATGCCCCAAAAAGGGAAGTCCCCCACCAACCTCCCGACCAACACCCCAGTGGCAGTTCCGCAAGAAATAGAGCGAAAGCCAACCGGGACGAAAGGACCCAACAGCCAGAGGAGAAAGTGGGACGCATCAGCAAGATCAAAGGAAGCCGCCAACCCTGTCAGTCAACGGAGGAACACACGACTGGACCAGGGGACCGACCCCAACACGGCCGGGAAAAAAAAGGCCCCAAAGGCACGGTGGCCAAAAGTGGTGGATTCCCAACCTTTTTAACACACACGACACCCACATACCACACACATCACTATACTAAGGAAATCATGTAGTCCCAACAGTGTCAGATATTCCCAATTTTGTTTTACCTCCACAACACCCACATACCACACCCATAACTATACTCCTAAGAACCCTATGCCAGTATAGTAGTGAGTTAGGCCTGTTAATTCGGAGCAGATCATTTCAAGCAAATCTGCATGCAAACATCAGGAGAGATGCAGGAAAGATACTTAGTATCTCTCCCCATGACGAGTATAGATATATGTACCCCCATGCCAGTTGTCCCTTTCCTTTTCCTTCTAGTAACTAAGTGTATTAATAATATTAACCGGAGTATGCTTACCGGTATGGATATAACATAGCGGCACTGTCCTTGTGTCGAATTGTGCCACATGCATACCAACCCGGTTTCATCATCTTATTAGGACGACGGCTATAATGCCGTCATTCATGCATGTATTCAATCCTTAGGGTAACTATCTGTTATCCACAATGTTTCTGTTTCCACTTAACTCCGCATGTTACACGCCTCTGAAATCACAGTCTTCTAGAATACAAACCACATGACTTTCCTCCTGGACATTCTTTGATGTACCAACTAAGTATGTAGTTAATTAGATAACCACCTTGTGGGCTGTAGTACTTTCCTTGTGTAGGTGCAAAGGCGATCTCAAGACACCTTTGATTTCCAGTCCACAACGAATCCGATCATGATTATGTCAGCCCTATAATTAATTATGTAACCCCCATACCCCCCTTCGTCCTCTGACCTAACCTCTAACCCGCAATACTAACCCTATGCCAGTTGTTGTTGTTGTTGTTGTTCCCCAAGCTGCCTGGCCGAACAGCCCCAAGGCCCCGAGCAAAGCCATAACCGAGCGCCCCCACAGAACCCTCCCTGCCTACCACAATAAAGCCTGGGTGACTGAAGCCACTCCATGGTGGGGAGCTGAGGAGGGTGCGGAAACACCCGGGAAACTAAAGCCCCACCCAAGGCCCTGTGCCCCTCAGCAATTATGAAGAGGAAGTTGAGGGGCAAAGGAAATATGTGACGCTTTGGCTTCCAATCTTGGTAGATTGGGAGGTCAATCCACGGAAGAGACGCCGTCACTTGAGATCTAGATATTATGTAAGTAAAAGGAACAGTCAGAGTAAGCTATGGGTATGGCAGATATCGCTCAGTTCTCACTCTGATAGACCAGCCCATCACCAGTCCCCTGCCAGTTATCGTATTTGATTCATAGCTGTTGATTTAAATATATGTTTAATTATGACCAATCTGCATACGATCATCTCAAGAGAAAGGCAGGAAAGCTACCTAGCCTCTCTCTCCATTACGAGTAGATATATGCAGCCCCCATACTCAGTTGCCCCTGTTCTAAGTAACTAAGATGTATTGATACCGTCCTCCACGCAGGCATTTAATTTAGTTGGATAATTGTCTTTTGTCCGCCATGTTGTCCCTCTCTTCCATTTACTTTTCCACCATTGTTATACATCTTCCAATCACCACCTAATCCACAATCCACACCACTCTGTTTTACTTTGTGACCCCATGCCCAGTTGTAACCTTTTTGAGTCACCCTGTCCTTTTCTCCTTCACACCCCGCTGCACACACCACACTACCTGTTCGATCGTAGGGCAATGCCACCCCTAGGTCCAGCGCATTTAAGGGTCACTGTCCTAGATCACGAGCAGCGCGGCGACCTAGCCTCAAACCACCACCCTTCCAATATCCAACCCCCACCTGTAAAGACGCCCATATGAACGCTCTAACAGGCCGATCCGTTCATTTCCCCATCCCAATAAATGGAAGGTAAAGACCTATTCTTGTACCCCCATTAACTATCCTCTAACTTACTAGCCAACCCGCAGCCTGAACCAGGACGACGGATGGCGCGAGGCTAGAATAGCCACCTCTCGCCCCCTAAGAACTGTACGATTCCGCCTGACTTGCACTTTCACGAAAACCACTATTCATGAGCCCCACGAGTGATCCTAGTAGGTAAAAACTAGAGTCCATGATCAACCATCACTAGGAGTATCCCTCCTCACCCCCTCACAGCATATGTCAACCCCATTAGCATAAAGAACCCCATATTTACGTACTTATGGTAACAGCCTTTTCTTAAGGTAGTAGGGGTAGGCAGCCCCGCCCAGGGAAGTACTACCGCCAAGGTTTCGGGAGACTCAGGGAATAGCCTGAATTCCATTTTCTCTCCCAGGCCTTGGTAGCTGGATACATATCTTTCTGCCTCACACATCAGGGGTATCAGGAAAACCCTCTTTATATAACATACACATCCAACTTCACGACATTGCCCTACATCGCTATCCTCTATCCATAAAATACTACTCTTCCCACTACATATCATACATGTAACACCATACACTTACCTTATAAATATGGCAGTACAATTGTTAAGAGCAAACCTGGTGGTCCCTCGGATATCCACCCCGGCAGGGTTGGGTTATTGACACAGGGCCCTCCCGGTCGTCATCATGCGACTGTGTCAAGAGCATTGCAACGTCCCAAAGCTGCTTGTCAGTACAGCTATTTCTTTAGTAATATAAGGGGACTTCACTCTAACATCAATTCTGTACACCAATTTCTTCAAGCAGAATCCCCTACTCTCCTTTTTTTGACAGAGACTCAAGTAACATCCACATCTGACACATCTAGATTTAATTTTCCAGGTTATCAACTGCTCCAAAATTTCAGACCTAAAGGTGGTGTATGTTGCTTCGCAAAATCTGAAATTGCCCTGGAGGAGGTTACTAGTTTCAATTGTCCCTATTTTGATTATTCTATATACAAATTAATTTCTGCTGGTAAATTTAAATACATATGTTGCATCTACCGTTCCCCAAATACTCCTCCAGAGCAAAGTCTTTTTGATTCTCTGTCCTCACAACTCAGTGTCCTCAACTTAAATGCTTCTTCTGAAATCACTGTGTTGGGTGATTTTAATGTCCATAATGTTGAATGGCTCACTCATTCAGCCAGAACTGATGATGCTGGTCTTGAATGTGAGCTATTTGCAGACTCATTTAATCTCATTCAACTAGTCAACCAACCCCCCGTGTACCAGATAATCCTAATCATAATTCCCACCTACTGGACTTATTTTTAACAACCAATTCAGAAAATTATGATGTTACAGTGAGGTCCCCACTTGGATCTTCTGATCACTGTCTGATACAGGCCACCTGTCTATCACCTACCACACCTTCCCACTCTGAACCTGTTTTGGTGACTAAATGGCATTACGATAGGGCAGACTGGGAGGGTCTTCAAGGTTTCTTTATTGATATTCCCTGGACCTCTTTCTTTTCTAATGATGCACACTCCACCTTGAGCCACATACAAGATTTTGTAAAAATTGGAATGGAAACTTTTATTCCTCATCAAAAGTACAGTAAAAGATCTAATTCACCTAAATGGTTTGACCATAATTGTGCTAGAGTAACTGAACAAAAAGCAATAGCCTACAATGCATACACAAGATCAAAAACACATGAAGCCTTTAATTACTTTAGAAACATCAGAAATCATGCCAAAACTGTATTAAACCTAACTAAATCAAACTTTCTCCATAAGCAGGCAAATAAACTTCTAAATAATCCAAATGATAACAAAATATTTTGGTCTACTCTTAACTCATTCAAATCCAACTTCACTACTGCTTCATCCATTCCACCATTAAAATCTCCGACTGGCAATCTTGTAAGTGACCCACGAGGTAAAGCTAACCTTCTTGCAGATATTTTCTCCACCAACTCAACCTTAGATGATATAAATCAAGATGTCCCTGTACTTAATTTTAATTCACCTGAAATTCCCTCACTTAAGATCCACACCAGACATGTCAAAACTATTTTGCAGAATCTCTCAGTAGATAAGGCTCCTGGTCCAGATGAAATTCCTCCAATAGTACTTAAGAATTGCTCCTTGGTGCTCGCTCCTGTATTGGCAAAATTTTTCCGTCTGTGTACTCATACCTCATGCTTCCCAGTACCCTGGAAAGAAGCAAACATCCACCCAGTTCCTAAAAAAGGTGCCTCTTCAGATCCATCAAACTACAGACCAATAGCTATAACTTCCACTCTTGGCAAAGTTTTTGAAATTATATTAAATAATCACATAATTAAGCATCTGGAGAATAATAAATTAATCAGTGATAGGCAATATGGTTTTAGACGATGTCGATCAACTGCAGACATTCTTTGCCTTCTTACGCATCAAATCAACCAAGCTACAGACCAACATGGTGAAACACATACAATAGCACTGGATATATCAAAGGCATTTGATAGAGTCTGGCATCAATCCTTATTGTCGAAGATGTCACACTACGGCCTTGCATCATTAGTTCCACTAATTTCTTCTTATCTTCATAACAGAAAAATACGTGTAATGGTAGATGGCCTTTATTCTCAATTTCACTCAATAAATGCTGGTGTTCCCCAGGGATCAGTTTTGGCCCCAACTCTGTTCCTCATTCATATCAATGATCTCATATCTACCACTCATAATCCAATACATTCCTACGCAGATGACTCAACACTCCACAGTTCCTTCACATTTACCAATTCTTTCACCCAACCCGATCTTATAAATTCAAAAATAAAACACTGCAATTTCTCTGAACCAGGACCTTTCTAGAATTAATGAATGGGGACAAGAGAATCTAGTTTCCTTTAATGCACAGAAAACCAAGTACATTCAATTTTCTAACCGACAGAATCTCACGGACTCCCATATATTTTTTAATGATGTAAATATTCCCACTTCCCCTAGTATTGACATTCTCGGTGTAACATTAACTACTAACTTGAGCTGGACACATTATGTTAGAAGCATTGCTAAGAATGCCTCTAAAAAACTGGGACTCCTGTACAGAGTTCGAGAATTCTTCACTGACGAGCAGTTGGCCGTAATATATAAAAGTCATGTGCGGTCTCAGATGGATTACTGTTCACCTCTGTGGGGTGGAAGTGGAGTGGTTGCATTGAGGCAGTTGGACAAAATTCAAAATAAAGCTATTAGATTAATCAATAACCCTGCAATCACACAGGACCTTCCTACATTAGCCATACGAAGAAACGTTGCATCCCTTGCATTATTCTACAGATATTTTCACAGCAATTGTTCCGAGGAACTTGCTTCAATTGTGCCGCCTCTCCACATCTTTCCCCGTAGAACTAGGGCAGCTGAGAGCGCCCATGAATTTACACTTTCTCCTCCACAATGCAGAACTTCTGCTTATCAGAATTCATTTATCCCCAGAGCTACTACTCTTTGGAATTCACTTCCCTCGAATTGCTTTCCACAAACTTACAATCAACAAATGTTTAAATCCAGTTGTTACAAACATTTTATGAATGGAGGATGCCTTTAGGCACATGGACCTTTTTGTTTTATCTGTGTTTTTCCTTCCTCCGTTCATTGTCTCTTAAAAAAAAAAAAAAAAAAAAAAACTTAGGGAGTGGCATGCCCCCCAACCCCAAGGGGACCCCCCCCAGCCCCTGCGGACGTTCACCATGACCCACACGTAGCCAACAAATTCTTGCCAGACACCAGGTGAGTTTCCAACAGGTTATGAACTACCCATCTAAATACCTATCCAAATACCATCCTATCCCATCCTTACCCAAAACCAAAATCTTCCTTATCCCATCCTGGATTTCGAATAGCATGTCAGCTAGACCAGAGAAGGATACTTAGGTGAGTTGATGAATAATACCTTCCAGCCTGGGCACGTATGGCGCCCAGCAAAGTAGTGCCTAAACCTTCACCAAATCCTGCCTAACCAACTATAATAGTACCTCATACTAGAGTCAAGATATTCACGATCATAAATCAGATGACAAGCAATTCTTAAATAAGTGATTGTGACTGTTAGCCCGAAACCTGATTCGCCCCTCACTGATATTTTGGTATTAAGTATTACCTAGACATTTGACCATGCTAGACCAGTGCAACTAGCTACGGTTATCCTTTTACGTTAATTCTTGAGAAATAACTATATTACTTATACTTTCATCTTTGATTACGAGTCATATTACCAGAGAGTTAACAAAACGAGGTACCTAACCTGTAAAATTTGTGTACCCTACGTATCGTTGAAGTAATGTGATCAGAAGCATAATACCTGAACGTTGGAAGTGGGAAGTGAACCTCTATCCAATTCCGCGAGAAGTGCTAGAGATTATAAAAGTCCAAAGTACACATCTGACTTATTCAATTTACCATTGTTTCTAGTGCCCATATAACCATTATTCTACCTAGTGTTTTTGGAGAGTAAGTTTCATGATAAACCATTACTTCGATATTATCTATGTTCTCTGTTGATTCCATTATGTATTGTGCATGAAATCCTATAACCCAATCTTGCAGAACCCACCTATACCAAGTTAATCCTGTATAAATTCAGTTCATAACATTGGTGGGAGCGGTGGGATTTTGCGGGGCAAGCTATGAGGAATTTGGAATAAATGTCAACAAACGTGACAATATAGCGGTTGCCGGCGCGAGCAGGGAAAGGTCCCATTACATCAAGGGAAAGGATCTGGAATGGTTTCTGAGCGGAAATGGTGCCAGCTGGCTCTGCTGTACGGCATCGGCCCTTACCTAACGCACAGGGTTTGCATGCTTCGGTCACCTGCTTCGCAATTCCGGACGGGTTAGGTGTCCAATATTGGTCCTGGAAGATCTTGAGCATCTTCTTTTGACCGAGGTGAATTCCGTTCCCTTCATGAATTGCAATCATGTATTCTTGGGCGACTGTGGGGTCAATGACTATATGGCCGGATTCTGTGGCGAGTTGATCTCCCCAACGTGTCAACGTCGAGAATATATGTTTGGGCATCCAAGGGGGCTTGATTCTTCTTTCCCAGGATTGTAGGAGTGAGACGGCTGGTTTGGGTAGGCCCTGCACTACGGAAGTGTTGACAAAATCTGTTTGTTGCAAGGCGGCCAGGTTGGCTTTCTGGTACAGGGAGACGGGAGAGGGCGTCAGCATTGGTGTGGAGTTTCCCTGGTCGATACTGTATCGTGAAGTTGTACTCCTCGAGTGTTTCTCTCCATCGTACTAGTAAGGCTGAATTGGTTTCGCATTTCCGTAGCCATTGTAAAGATTGGTGGTCGGTAATAATGTCCAGTTTCCCTCCTAGTACGAAGGACCGGAAGTGGTTGAGGGTCCAAATGACTCCTAGGCATTTCCGTTTGGTGGCAGCATAATTTTGTTGAGCTAGATTTAAAGTAGAGCTAGCATAGGCAATGACGTGCTCCCGTCCTTCTTGGACTTGGGCGAGAACGGCTCCAATGGCGTATAACGACACGTCCGTGTAGAGACGAAAAGGTTGCTGGTAGTCGGGAAATGATACGGTAGGGGCTTGCACTAGCTTTTCTTTCAGCTTCTCGAATGCTGCGTTTCTCTCAGGTGTCCAAGAAAATACTGTCCTTATGGGTGAGTTGATGTAGTGGGCGGGCTATTTCGGCGAAGTGTGGGACGAAACGTCTGTAGTAGGTGGCTAACCCCAGAAATGAGCAGACTCCTTTTACTGTGGTGGGAGGTTGTTGGTTATGGATAGCAGATAGCTTCTGGAGGTCGGGGGAGATCCCTTGTTCGGATATTACGTGACCTAAAAAGTCAACCTTGTTCCTTGCTATTTTGCATTTTGAGGGTTTGAGTTTTAATCCGGCTTCTCTTATTCGTTGGAGTACTTGTTTCAATCGGCGTAGGTGTTCCTTCCAGGTACCAGAGTAGACTATTACATCGTCTAAATAGGCAAAGCAGGTTTCCCAAGTTAGACCTATGAGTACTGATTCCATCAGGCGGGAGATGGTGGCAGGGCCGTTGCAGAGGCCAAATGGTAGTACATTGAATTTGTAGAAGTGACCGCCGCTGGTGGAGAATGCTGTCTTCTGTTGATCTTCTGGTTTTATGGGAACTTGCCAGTACCCGGCTTGAAGGTCCAACGTGGTGAACCATTTGGAGCCATGGAGTGAGTCGAGGGAGTCGTCGATACGTGGAAGGGGGGTGGCGTCTTTGATCGTTGCATCGTTTAATCGCCGATAGTCCACGCAGAAACGAGTGGACCCATCTTTCTTCTTCACCAGCCCCACTGGGGAAGACCAGGGGCTAATGGAGGGAGTAGCAATGCCTGCATCCAACATCTCTTGCACTTGTTGGCCGTTGCAGAGGCCAAATGGTAGTACATTGAATTCGTACAAGTGACCGCCGCTGGTGGAGAATGCTGTCTTCTGTTGATCTTCTGGTTTTATGGGAACTTGCCAGTACCCGGCTTGAAGGTCCAACGTGGTAAACCATTTGGAGCCATGGAGTGAGTCGAGGGAGTCGTCGATACGTGGAAGGGAGGTGGCGTCTTTGATCGTTGCATCGTTTAAACGCCGATAGTCCACGCAGAATCGAGTGGACCCATCTGTCTTCTTCACCAGCACCACTGGGGAAGACCAGGGGCTAATGGAGGAAGTAGCAATGCCTGCATCCAACATCTCTTGCACTTGTTGTTCTTCTTCTTGTTGCTGAAGGGGGTTCTTCCTGCGGGAGGGCTGACGCAAGGGCGGTCCTGTGGTGTTTATGGCGTGTTGTTCTAGGTTGGTCTTTCCTATTTTGGTGGGAGTTTGGGCAAAGATGTCACTAAACTCTAGCAAGAGGGAATAAATGTGTTGTTTTTGTTGGTATGAAAGGGATTCGGGAATGGAGGGTAACTTTAAACTATTGGGGGCATTGGTGGGAGGTACGGCTAGGTAGTCAAAAGTCTTTAGGTCCCCGATAATGAGGCCCTTGGGTAAGGTGAGTACTTCTTCGGAGATATTGGCTATAAATATGTTGATGGTTTGGGAGGAGATGATTGTGGGCTGGATGAGGCAGCAGTCCTGATTGGTTGATATGTTAGTGGGGGTCAAGATCATGGAGCTTTGCGGAATGGGGCGGAGGTTAACCAATTTCTGATGGTGGGGGGAATATGGCATTTATTTTTGATGATGGCGGGGCTGATAACAATGGGATTGCAGTTCAGAGAGGGTCCTGGCATGTGATTTGTTTTAGTGGGTGGGTGTATGCTTGTTTTCTGTGTGTCAGGGTTAGGCATAGAAAATGCGGAGGGAAGGGGTACCTGCGACATTTCGGCTGTGGTTGGAAGAGGGGGAAACATAGAAAACGGAATTTCAGGGGGGGTGGGGGGGCGTGTGTGAGTTGGGTGGCGCATGCACATTCATTTGAGCATTGGATAGGGCTTGCATAGGACATTTATCAGGGGTGATCTGGAAAGAAGGTAGCATGGAAGGTTGCACACGATGGTCAATGTTATTGGGAGTATTCAGCAAAACATTTAAAGAAGGGTGCATGGCGTTTTCTGAAATAATTGTAGTGGAATATGGGTTAAGAGAATGGGCATTACATAAAGATATGGACTTTTCCCTTTCAACTTTGATGGGGGTAGGGGTTGAGTCTTTAGGTTTCGTGGAGGTCTGGTGGATAGGATCTTCGGGGGTGAAATTCTTTTTGTTTTGTTTGTTCTAGGGGGGCATTTTGTCAATATTCTGGGGATAGTGAGGCTGATTCACACTCTAGTGATTCGGGGTGCAACAGGGCGGCTGAGTGGACTCCTTGAATTTTTTTTTTTTTGTTTTTTTTTGTTTTTTTTAAAGAGATCAGTCGTTGGCCGCAATCAACTTGGGCCTGGAGCTTCTGGAGGAGGTCAAGTCCTAAATATCCGTCGTAATGCTGACAATCAGATGGAAAAACTATGAATGAATGCTAGCAATTGGCATGGGTAGTTTCGTGGAGAGGTGGTGTTTCACCCCAGATTTGCAAGGGAGTGTCTCTGGCACTGATTAGTTTGGATTTAGTGGGTAACAGTGCCCCAAACTTGCAGTGATGTTTGGCAAAGAAGGAATGGAACAAGCATGATCTAGAGGCGCCAGTGTTGATCAATAATCGAACAGGAATGTCCTTAATCTTGGCGAGGTGATAAATCGGGGCAGTTCGGTCATTGAGGGCGTCCCCCGCCGAGGCCATCGTGGGCGGGGGATATTCTAAAAATCCTGGTGGTCTATTTCAGACTCTTCCAGGATTTCATCTGAAGTTTCAGGGTACATGAGGTGAGCAACATCTTCCTGCTCCAAATCCGCGGCATCCTCTTCCCCAACAAACTCCTCCTCATTTACTGAAATGCGAGGTTGGTTCGATCGGGGTTTTGCGGAGTCGCGTATTTCATGAAGAGCACACTTTGAATTACATGCTGGGAAATCATAGGGGTTTATAATGACAAGGATCACCATCGACCCCCACAAGACCCCGGACACCCGCTCCATCAATTGGTGGAAACTCCTCCATACACTACCCAGGACCCACCACCAAGGAGCCTCTCTCTCTTTCACCCTTGAGGCTCAAGGACGAGCCTACGACGAAGGGGAGGGAAGTAAAATGCCCCAAAAAGGGAAGTCCTCGACCAACCTCCCGACCAACACCCCAGTGGCAGTTCCGCAAGAAACAGAGCCAAAGCCAACCGGGACGAAAGGACCCAACAGCCAGAGGAGAAAGTGGGACGCACCAGCAAGATCAAAAGAAGCCGCCAACCCTGTCAGTCAACGGAGGAACACATGACTGGACCAGGGGACCTACCCCAACACGGCCGGGAAGAAAAAGGACCCAAAGGAACGGCGGCCAAAAGTGGTGGATTCCCAACCTTTTAAACACCCACGACACCCACATACCACACACATCACTATACTAAGGAAATCATGTAGTCCCAACAGTGCCAGATATTCCCAACTTTTTTTTTACCTCCACAACACCCACATACCACACCCATAACTATACTCCTAAGAACCCTATGCCAGTATAGTAGTGAGTTAGGCCTGTTAATTCGGAGCAGTTCATTTCAAGCAAATCTGCATGCAATCATCAGGAGAGATGCAGGAAAGATACTTAGTATCGGCGGAACTACATGAGTACCAAAATTCCCTTAAACTTACTACGTCTCTGACATAAAAAATACGGGAGCAAAATGAAAATGATGAGGTGGACGAAGAGGAACAACGAAATGCAAGACAGGAAATTAGAAAGAGCAGAGAAGAGAGACAGAAAAATAGCCTAGAACAAATTAAGACCAGATGTAGGGAAGAACTGAAAATGAGAGGGCACAAGACACGGGGGCTTCAAATTGGCTCACATCATTACCAATAAAGGAGAAAGGCTTCAGCTTAAATAAACAAGAATTCAATGATGCCGTAGCCTTGAGATATGGGTGGCCAGTTTCGAACCTGCCGCTGAAATGTGCATGCGGTGAAATAAACAACCCAGACCACTGTATGACCTGTAAGAAAGGAGGATTCATTTGTATCCGGCATGATGAAGTACGAGACATCACTGCACAAATGCTGGACGAGGTGTGCCATGATGTCAGAATCGAACCGGAACTTCTGCCTATGGACGGACAGCGCTTGGCCCACAATACTGCAAATACTTCAAATGAAGCAAGAGTGGACGTAAGTGCTCGAGGTTTTTGGACGAGGGGACAACAGGCTTTTTTCGACATCAGAATCTTCAACCCAAGAGCACAAACATATCATGAGCGAGAACACAAGGCGGCATACTTGAGAAACGAAAGTGAGAAAAAACGCGCATATGAAGAAAGAATTTTGAACAGGGATCAAGGAAGCTTTACTCCTCTGGTCTTCTCATCGGGAGGTATGGGACCTTCTGCAAGTGTCTTCTATGCCAGATTAGCTGAACAAATATCGGAGAAAAAGCGCCAGCATAGAAGCCAAGTCATAACTTGGATGAGATGCCGGCTCTCTTTCTCTCTTCTCAGGTCTGCACTCCTATGTCTCAGGGGTACAAGGTCCTGCCCGCTACAGAGGACAAGAGTGAGAGACTTGGACTTTGAAATAGTCGTGGCGGAGGGACGAATTGGGGAACAACTAGGTTGATTGTAGGGAGGTACTGGTACAATAAGATAAACTACAATGTAACTAGAATAAGATAGATTGTACACCACTTTGTAACTGTCACCTTAATAAAAAAAAAAAAAAAAAAATTGAAGAACGAAAGAAGATGTTCTGGAAGGAGGTAAATAAAGTAAGGAATGGAGGACAAAAGACGGAAGAGTCAGTGAAAGATGCAAATGGAGAATTACTAGTGGAACCAGTTGAAGTGAGTATTTTGAATCTTTGTTAAATACATGAGATGGAAGAGAAGCAGTGATTGAAGCAGAGGTGGATGGAGATAGGTTACCCAGGCCACCCAGGTGGCAGGGAATGAATGAAAGGATTGACGAAAATGAGGTGAAAGAAGCAGTGAACAAATGAGAGCGGGAAAAGCAGAAGGTTTGGATGGTAATGTTGTGGAGTGTATAAAGAAGGGTGGAGATGTGATAATAGATTGGTTGGTGAGATTTTTCAATGTGTGCTTTGCTGTGTCAATGGTACCAATAGACTGGAAGAGTGCATGTATTGTGCCGTTGTACAAGGGGAAGGGAGATCGGCAGGAGTGTTCAAGTTATAGAGGTATTAGTTTATTGTCAGTGGTGGGAAAGCTGTATGGCAGGGTGTTGATAGAGAGGATAATAAAGTGTACGGAAGTTGCAATAGGAGAAGAACAGTGCGGTTTTAGGAGGGGAAGAGGGTGCGTGGATCAGATGTTTGCAGTAAGACAGTTATGCGAGAAGTATTTAGAGAAGCATAAGGAGATATTTTGGGCTTTTATGGACTTGGAAAAAGCGTATGATCGTGTGGACCATGAAACAATGTGGAAGGTGTTAAGGATTTATGAAATAGGAGGTTTGAGGTAAAGGTAGGTTTGCGACAGGGTTGTGTAATGTCACCATGGCTGTTTAATATGTTTATGGATGGTGTGGTGAGGGAGGTGAAAAGGAGAACTATGGGAAGAGGATTGGGTTTAGTAGGAAAGAATGGTAGAGATTGGGAGTTGAATCAGTTGCTGTTCGCTGATGACACAGCATTGGTGGCGAATTCTGATGAGAAACTGCAGCGGGTAGTCAAAGAGTTTGTTGTGGTTTGTGGAAGGAGGAAACTGAAGGTGAACATCAATAAAAGTAAAGTAATGGTGTGTAATAGGGGAGAGCATAGGGTGAATCTAGATGTGAGGCTGGATGGGGAAATATTGGAACAAGTAGAGTGTTTTAAATATCTAGGAGGAACGATAAGCAGGAGTGGAGGTATGGAAATGGAGGTAAAACAGAGAGTGTGAGAAAGAAGGAAGGTTTTCGGAGCAATGGGAAGTATGTGGAAGACGAGAAATCTCGGAGTGAAAGTAAAAAGTGCTCTGTATCAAGGAATTGTTGTGCCAACAGTGATGTATGGGGCTGAGACATGGGCTCTGAAGAAAAAGGAGAAAAGAGGGTTGGATGTGATGGAGATGAGCTGCTTGAGGAGTATGTGTGGCATTACTCGTAGAGACAGATTGAGGAATGAAGAGATACGTAGGAGAGTTGGGCAGCAGGAAAATTTTTCAGCCAGAGTGGACAGAAGGGTGCTGAGCTGGTATGGTCATGTTGAACGAATGGGAGATGAAAGGCTTACAAAGAGAATATGTGAGTCAGATACAAGGGGAGATAGAAGGGCAGGAAGACCCCCATTGAGATGGAGAGACTGTGTAAGAAAAGCTTTGGATGATAGAGGAATGACTATAGATCAGGCATGGGAAGTGGTGGTGGACAGGAGTGAATGGAGAATGCTTGTGAATAGTTGAGTGAACACGTGGTCATTTGGAGTAAGGGGTCGGGTGCAAGTTGGACTAGATAATAGTCCATCAGGCGCCTGGCCCGGGGAGACGATTAACATGAAGGGTGCGCCTGGAAGTGTGGTGGGAGGCTTTGGCTCCGCTGCATGTTTGCCTGCCGAGATCGGAACCTCTCCGGGTGGTCGGGGGCCGGGGGAGTGCTGGACCGACCTTGGTGACCCTGGGCTCTGGGTCTTCTTCTGGGTGACCTGGATGTGTGTGAGTTGGTGCTTTTTATTTGTGTTTATTCATGGTTTTATGTTGGTTTTGTGTTTTCCCTGTTCTTGCTCTGTCTTGAGTCGGCTACCCCCAAAATGGGGAATGGGCTTGAGCATATAGATAGATAGATAGGTACAAAACTTATTAGCCCCTTTGGATAGTAGACCGGTACGTACAGAGGTCTCTCGCAGAGAGGCTATAAAGTCGGTTGTAAAATTACCAGCCTTAACCCTCCCGAAGTTTGGTGGTGATCCTGCCCGGTGGACCAGATTTTGGGATTTATTCCAATGTTCGGTTCATGGGCATCAGGACCTAACAGATATTCAGAAATTCACATATTTGAGGGGTCAGCTAGAGGGAGAGGCCTCGCAGCTCATAGCCGGATTTAGCTTAGAGACCACAAGTTATACTCCTGCCGTAACATTTCTCCTAGAGACCTACGGACAGATTGACCGCATCAAGTCTGCCCACGTTGCCGCCTTTTGTGAGATTCCTGGTCCTCGATATGATGCGCAGGACCTTAGACATTTCCATGCAGCTGCTGAATGCACACTAAAGTCGCTTAAATCTTGCAATGTGACGTTTGAGGACTTTTGTGCCGTAATGTTGTATAATAAGATTCCGTCTCCTTTGTGTGAGACTATTCGGCGAGAACTGAAGGATGACTGGTTACAGGTTGGTGCCTTCACTCGGACCCTATACGATTTTAATTTTAACGTAATAAACTTTCCTTTCCCTAGTAGTAATATCGATAGTAAAATAGCTTATAATTGTTTTTATTCCCAGTTAATAAGATTTTGTAAAATCTGCACTAAAGTAGATGACTTTTGGGCTAGAGCTAGGTTACTATACAGACTCTTAGTGGACAGAGGTTTTGAGGCAAGTAAATTGTTCCATAAATTTAATCTTTTTAGGGTCAATTATTGTGACTGTATTCTAAAATTTGACATCAGTAATTTTAATCAAGCATTTTTAACTTGAAGTTTCTTGTATAACCTCTGCTTACTTTTTGTCTGTATTGTGACGCTCCTGCATAGTAGCCACGTGCGGGCATGCGCGAGTGTCGGCTGCCCAGCCGTTTGGAAACCGGCTGGCGGCCGCCGGCCGGCTTTTCCTTAGTATATAGCCTACGACAATGTAACTAATGTCTGGGATATTCTTATGTTGTTTCACAGCTTGAAGCTGCCCTTATTCTTAACCAACACATCTTAGTATATTTTATTCTCGATAGTTGATTGTTTCATTATAATATATAAGATGTAAGTCTAGTGAGAGTGGGAGGAGACGAGCGGGAGAGAGAGGCCGGCTGGGGGACGTTGCTTTGCGCGGGCGCGGAATAGACTAGCTTGGGACGAGCCTGATGTTGCCATTTGATCGCAACGTTAGGCTTAGTTTCGACTCACGCAAGGGGTAGAGGATTTTGACCCGGCAACGGTGTTGAGTGTTGCCAAGCATGGGATGTATTTCGCATGCCTAGGGTGGGGTCCAGACAGATTCAAGACTCAGAGCTCACCTCACTGTCGTACCCTTCGGACCCCCTTGATATCTATCCCTCTCAACCCCACTTAGAAACTTTCTCTCTTACTTTGTATACCTTCTTTCCACTACTTCACCAATCTATTTAATTATCCCATCCCCTTGATAGACCTTATATCTATTATTGTATTAACTACGAGCTCTCAGATAATTAGATAGGATTTTGGGCCTTATGCAGAGATGTAATTGTTAATGAGACCTAGGAAGCTTTTTTGTTGTCTCATATTTGGTGGTTCCATGCTTGCTAGTGTGTTCTTGTGGCAGGTGAGCAGGGGCTAGACCGGAGGGGAGGCTTTTTGCGATCCTTTAAGTAAAGTCTGCTGGTGCGAGTCCTGTGGACCTGCACGACTTTACTAGGATACCCGTGGGAGTCTGGGGGCATTTTCTTGTCTGTGTGCCTGTGTGTCTAGTGTTGTGTGTGAGGGCCCTTGCCTAGTCCACTCAGCACTGCGCTAGCACGCCTTGCGTTTGTTTTAGGGTCGCCAGGAGAGAGTCAGATACTTGGGATCTGAGTCTCTCAAGAGAGCACCCTTTCAATTAGAGTAATTTGCCGCACAGACTTGGGAACGTCCCTAGGCTAGAGCAGGTGGCTCAGCCCGGGTATCCGAAGCCTATATCCTTCCGGCTAGACCTCTGCCACCTGGCAGATTAACAGCTAGCGGTTTATTATATCTGTATGCTTGTTATTGTGCCACAGTTTACCGTCTTTGTGAGCATTGTGAGTCAGGGTGTGGCTTAGAGACTCTGTCCGAGCAGGCTTGCCTGACTAAGAGTGAGAAGCACACCTGTATGTGGTTATGTTGCGAGTGGCTGCCTTTATTTAATTATACCTATGCCATTATACACTGTAGGTCCTATCACTAGTATTTATTCCTGCTTATTAGTTAAGAGTTCTCTAAATCCGTAACGTACTTTCTTTGCCAAGCATCAGATCCTACAGTAGCCGCATGCAGTTTAGAAACCTGCATCTTGTCTACCTGTACGATGTTTTGAGGACTGTTTGCTCTCACCTTCTTTCACGCAGGGGTGATTAGTTATATTAATTAACGTAACGTTAAATGTACTTTCTTCTAGTTTGTTATTAAATTGTTTCTGCAATTTAATTCCGTTATCTATCTTTTCCTTGAAGCTTTAAGTCAACTTAATTGTGTGATCTTTTATATAGCCTGCTTGACTATCAGCATTCTATAGTGCGTGCACCCTGTAACCGAGTCATAGGATACCTCGTTGTCCAGGCAGGACTCTTGACGGTTTAGGGTGGTTTGTTGCCTGGGTTTATAGATAAGGGTTGGATCTAGCGTTTTCCGTTGTTGCTTGTTGCCGCATACCTAGTCCAATAGAAAGAGCCCAGTGTTTATATATCCCAGGACGTAACAAATGGCGACCTTGCATAGGATTTACTGAACAGAGGAATATAGTGGTCATTTGTTTTGAGATTCCGTATGATTAGAGGAATACAGTGGACATAGTTTTTTTTTTTGGAGCAACCAATATAACACATTAAAGACTTTAAATAACATTAGTATATACATACTTGCATAGGAGATAAGGCACATTCTATAACCGTGATAATTACTGCAGTGCACAAACATGTCTAATACATCAGAACACAGTGGTGGGTCAGGTCACGATACGGGCTCGGAGGGAGAAAGACCTGTGGAGTGGCTAGTCGATAGCGAGGAGGGTGCTTGAAGATTTTTAGAGGTGCCCCTTACCGCTGCCAGGGTGTTGAAGCTGAATAAGTATGGCTTAAAGTGTGTGGCAGGTCTGCAGGGTCACCAGGGTTTAAGTGGCATGAGGAAAGATCAGCTGAGGATTTTGATATTGGGTTTAGAAGGGAGAGACCTGGGTGGAGAGGCGACTGGGGTCCCGGTCCCCAGCCCCCCCTCCACTCTACCCCCATATCAAACGTCAGGGTGCCTGAATTTAGTACATACCCCCAAGTTGATGGTCAATGGCAGCGTGGAATTCAATCACAGGGACCCTCCCCATTAAATGCACCTTCCCCTCCTCAAGGGTTGACTCCAGATTTGTTGTTTCGGCTTGAGATGGCCAAGGTTGAGGCCGCCGAAAGACAGGTTAGAGTTCAGGTTGAGGCTGCTAGAGCTCAGGCTGATGCTGCAGAGAGAACAGCTATACGAGAGGCTGAACTGCAGGCAGAGTCTACTAGGTATCGGGCTGACAGGGAGCTGGAGAGATCTCGAGTGGAGGTAACAGGGCGTAATATTGGGGGAGGTAATAGACATCGGGACCAATCATTGTCGCACCTGCTTAAACTAGTTCCTGTGTTCGATGAATCATGTGTGACTGAGTTTTTTATGCGATTTGAGAAGAAGTGTCAGGAACACCAGTGGCCTCAGGAAAAGTGGGCAGCATTACTTTCATCAAGACTCCTAGGAAAGGGGCTAAAAGCGTATGATGCACTACCTTTAGAGTCCTGTGTAGTTTATGATGAGCTAAAGAAGGCTGTGCTACGGGCCTATGAGTTACAACCAGAAACTTACCGCTTGAAGTTTCGGGGTGTTACTAAGGGCAAGGATAGTACCTTAGAACACGCCCGGGACTTGTCTGATGCACTACGACATTGGCTGCGTTCTGAGAGGGCAGCTACTTTTGAGGAGTTGAGGGAGCTGGTTCTCTTGGAGCAGTTCTTTAACCTGACAAGCGCTAAATAGCCCTAGGAGCTAGGGTAGTTATTTGTGCATTTCTGCAAAAATATTCGATCTCACAGAATTTAAAAAAAAGTACCTCAATGTCTTGGAAATAAGCAGCCACATCCGCCAATATATATATATATCCACCCTAAAAAAATGTGGGTGTGGAGTTACGGTGGCTGCAAGTTGAAAAAAATGGGCTGATAGGCACGACATCCCCGAGCGAGCGAGTGTGTGTGAGTGAGTCAGGCGGGAGGAGAGAGAGAGAGGGTGGAGGCAAGAACGTGCGATTGATGAGAAGCAACGCTCTATATCTCGCCTAAAAAGCACCTTTATGGTTTCACCTGTTCATATTCATGAGTAAGGCAGCCCATGTGAATAATATACACTGATAAATGAAGCGCAGAGAGGCATACGGACGAATAATAGGCGAAATAAGAGTGGTGTATTGAGAAAGGTGGGTGGCGCGGGAGAGATTACAGTAGGTAGATGAGATTAGCGTGGGTGTATGCACAAATTTAGACCTTATAGACACTTTGTGTTGTCGTTGCTATATTGTAAACAACGATAAGGCTTCTTGGATGGCGCAGTATGTTAGAGTAACCCGATATCTCATTACACAATTTTTACGCACTATTTGCTTGCAACTCATGGATGAAAGGTTATTTATTTACTTGTAAATTTCTTTACTGTTTGTTCGTAATGATAGAATATGTTAGGTTATGTAAAAGTATTATACATACTAAATACTTCGATATACACAAGTGTATCGAGGGTATATATGTATTTTTTTTTGTCAAGCATTCGTCTGCCCGAAAATACGTACGCACTAATCGCTGTCAGTATAGTGTGAACAGTCATGGTCTAGTGGTTAGAGTGATGGACTGAGTGAGATGTAGGCCTAGAGACGTAGGCCTAGAGACGTGGGTTCGAAACCAGAGAGGTTATGGGGATGTTTTTGGAGTGTTTATATCACTTGAAATTTTTTTTTTTTTACATACTTACGCCCTGCTATTCATAAAGTCGAAAACTTTGATGAATAGCAGAGCGTAAGTATGTTTTTTTGTGTTTATTTATTTGTTTTTGTTTGTTTTTTTGTTTGTTTTATTATTACAAAAGGTTGTTACAAAAGGTTAGTACATAAGTATAATATTACATAGGTATATATATAAATAAAACAAAATATTGCCTGGCTAATGAATTAAACTGAAATAATAAATGAAAATATTGCTTATATATACAGTATACTGTATACAATAATATACTGTGTATATATATATATATATATATATATAATATATATATATACAGTATATACCAAAACATATGAACTTATCCTACAACTATAATTTGTACATGTTATGATAATATTATCACGTTGGTCAGGTACGGGCAAGTAGGTAGGCAGGCAGGTGTTTTGTGATCACGTTGGTCAGGTACGGGCAGGTCAGGTACGGGCAGGTAGGTAGTGAGGTAGGTAGTGAGGTAGGTGGGCGGGGCAGGAGTTTGGCTGAGATAGGGCGACACAGGTACCACTCCTAGTAGTACTTGAGTGAGTGGTAGTCCCTGAAGCACTCGCCCAAACACAACCCAACGTTGCATTCCTTGCACATTGATGTGACTCTGTTTCTTTTTGGTGGCTTTCTGGTGGAGTGGGCACAGACCTGGCACTGTACTTGCAGCCTCCGGGTGCCAGATAGCTCGGTGTGGATAGGGTAGTGTTTGTCATATCCATCAATGACTCTGTCTGGGAGGTTGACTGCACGGCGACCCCTGTGACCGGAGACTGGTTGGTGTTTCTGTAGGAGTTGGTAGGCGACGTTGTATATGAACTCCCGGAACTTGAGTTTTTTGTTCGGGGCCATGTCTTTTTTTACCAGCCACATGTTGTAAGCGTTGAGCATCGTGATGTCAACAAAGTGAAGGAAAAGCTTGTGATACCACTTCACTGTTTTTCGTAGGCACTCAACGCCTGCAAGCTGGCAATCAGACTTGTCCACAAGGCGCATGTACTTGGTATAATCCACCACCATATCAGGTTTCTGGATAGACTTCTTGGTACGGTAGTGGAATTTACCAGAGTCCACTTGGGCACCTGTATGGACAGTCGAAAGCAGGTGGACTGGTCGCTTATCGAGCCACTTTACCGCCAGAACTTTCCCAGACTTCTCCAGCTGCTTGTAGTGCTCTTTCTTCTTTCTTCTTGGTCTGTCCTGTCTGCGGCGCCTTTGTTCCTCTGCCAAGTCGTCATCAGAAGCGGTGTCACTGTGGGAGGGGTTGTCCAATTCTATGCGATTGCCTTGGAACTTAGGCATGAACTTCCTGTTAGTTCTGACAGTCCCACATGCCCCCGTTTTGTGGTCATGGAGGAACTGGCAGAGTGCAGGACTTGTATACCAATTGTCGGTGTACAACGTGTGCCCCTTGTTCAGGTAGGGCTCCAGCATCTTTTTCACAATGTGCCCTGACATGCCCAATGGGTCGTTGCCACCGACTTTTGGAATGTCTACATCAGTGCCGGTGTATACGATCATGTCGAGCACTATTCCACTTTCACAATCGCACAACACAAAGATCTTGATCCCGAACCTGTGTCTCTTCAAGGGAATGTACTGCTTGAACACCAGGCGTCCTTTGAAAAGCACGAGCGACTCATCAATCACCAGGTTGGCAAAGGGGTAGAAGAATTTCCTGTACCTTTGCAACAACATGGTCAACACATCCCGAACTTTCCATATTCTATCAGCTCGGTTTGGATTATTATTGTCTGCGAAGTGCAAAAATCGCAGAAGCAAGAAAAATCTATCACGAGCCATATATTTCCGGAAAATTGGGGTGTTGATGATTGGGTCGTGCTTCCAATAATGCTCCATTACATGCTTCCTGCAGAGAGGCATGATTAGCAACAACGCAAAGAACACAAGGAGCTCAGGGACAGTCGTATCAACCCATGCACGAATTCTTGCTCTAGGAGATATCATATCAATTCTTTCCCTCACCCAGGTAAAATATCCATTGGTTTGGGAAACGAGATGAGATAATACCTCCTGGTCAAAAAATGCACAGAAGAAATCAGATTCCGTGGACTGGTCATTGCAGGGCCAGTCTGCTGTTGAACCAGCCAGATTGGCATTGAACTGGTGCAAATCTGGTTGGAAATGGGACCCTTCAGACCAGGCAAAATTATACGCCCGTGGGGGGATCAGGATCAGCCCCTCCGTCAGCCACGTCGTCTGAGCCTTCGTCGTCAGACAGGTCTTGGTCATGGTCACGGTGCAGAAGTACATCGTCGTCTTCCGAATCCTCTGCACCTCCCTCATATTGGTCTTGAGATCCTCCTCAGACTCGCTCCCTCTATCACCACCCCAGCCATAGTTCCTGGGATCGAAGGCTTCCCCTTCTGCAGCGTCGTCGTCAGAGGAGTCAGGAGGGAAGAGGAGGGCGTCAAACTTTGATGGCGTTAGACCGGCTGCCAAAACTCTACGAGGCCCTCCAACAGCAGCAGGGGCATGGGTGGGCGTGGGTGGTGGAGCAGGGGCGTGCGTGGGCGGTGGTGCAGGGGCGGCCGTGGTGGGCAGTGGTGCAGGGGCGGCCGTGGTGGGTAGTGAGGCAGGGGCGGCCGTGGTGGGTGGTGGTAGTGGTGGCAACGCGGGGGTGGTAGAGGCGGGACGTGTCACCTTACTCCTCTTGAACTGATAAGGCTGTCCTTTACCCTTACCCTTCTTGCCAACTACCCCCGATGCTCCTGCATCCCCAGGACGGCCACTTGTACTTCCTGTGGTGGTGGGCGCCGTGGGCGTCGTTGCCACAACAGTAGAGGCCAGTAGTTGTTGTGGTAGCAGTTGTCAGAGCAAATGCTGAGGACAATGACCTCTTCACACTCGTCGTGCTTGTTGTACGTTTCGTGCCTCTCCCACCACATGTCGTGCCTCTCCCAGCACGTGTAGGTCTTCTTGGCTGCACTGGCTCATCATCCTCAGAAGTATATACGAAGGAGGGGTTCCTGGCACGTGTTCGTGTCCTGCCACGAGCACTAACACCGCCAGCAACAGGGTTGGGCGAGTCAACAGGGAGCGAGTCAGGGGAGCGTGTAGGCTCCATAGTGACTGAGAGCGTACTGCATGTGTAGACTGTGTGGGGTGCGTGCGGCGGGTGGTTGTGGGTGCCATCGAGAGGTACCATGTCGCACTAAACGTGGCGCAATTTGTGACTCCCTAGACAGCTTGGCGCCGTTTTGGTACGCCTTTAAAAATCCTGCTTCCGTGAGGCCTATCGCGTTCCCTATAGGAAGCCTTCCGTGAGGCCTATCGCGCTTGCCGGGTTAAGTGCACAGGCGGGGACTTAACATTAAATATAAAGGAAAAAAATCCTAGAACTCTCCAGGAGGCAGCAGAAATGGCTGACCTCCGACTGTCATTAATTCGAGGGTGCGAAGCAGCAACTAGGAGTGAGTCGGGTGCAAAGGATCGTACCCCTCCCACTCCCAAGAATTTTGATACACATAAATACACAAAACCAGGTAGCACTGACAATAAAACTGAACATAAACCAAATACCATCCCGTATAAGAAGTCTAATGGTACCTCCCACTCTCAAGGGAAACCAAAGAGTAAAGAGTGCTTTGCATGTCACAAAGAGGGTCACTTTTCAAATGCTTGTCCGAACAAGCCACCAAACAAGGTTGTGTCATTGGTCCGCAGCATAGGGGTGTCGCCTATATCTTCTGAGTTTGACAAGGGTAGTTCGTCAGAGGTTGGGACACAGCCTGTGTTCAAGAGTCCGGAAGGCTCGAACCCTGTCCGCGACGTCTTTGGGGGTCATAGAGGGCATGGTTTTGTGAGGTGGGCTGGCGAAAGGCGAGGAGTTAAGCTATTGCGTGATACTGGGGCTTCTCAGACCTTGTTAAAGAACTTTACTGGTAGGCCGATTAACGCTGCTCGGGTGGTGGTAGTTCAGGGGATCAATGCTACGAAGTCCTACCCGTTGGTGCGGATGGAGCTGGAGGTGGGTGGTGTGGCGAAGGAACTGGATGTCGGAATTGTAGAGAACTTGCCTGTTGGGGGCGTCGACCTCCTCCTCGGCAACGACTTTGCGGTGCCTGCTCCTAAGGTTTCACCCTTGGTCGTTGCCGAGAAGGCGGCCGACGTTAGTAGGGAGGAACAGGAGTGGGTTGAGAAGTGTAGCGTACAAACTATGGTGTGTGTTGTGACGTGTTCTCAGACATCCGGAGCCTTGCAGCCACCACCTCAGTCTATCAAACCGCGGAGGAAAGGTCACAAGAAAACGGGAAGTGTTGGTCAATTGGAGAGTTTTGAGCCGGCAGTGTTTCTTGGTGACTCATTATTGGCACCTATGTTAGAGTCTGGAGAGGCCCCGGGGCCTGTCACCGCTAGTGCAGGTGCAGGGCAGGAAGAGACTCTGCGACAGCATCGTTATGCGCAGCGTGAGGAAAGGATGGCTCAGCGGGACATTGGAGGTGGAAATAAATAATTTAAGATGAACTTGGATAATCTGTCAGCTGCTGATATATGTTCCTTGCAGCTGGAAGATCCTGAAGTCAGGGCGTGTGGTAATGGTGCTATCGAACTGGAGAGCGATGGGGATGCGCAGCCTGGTGATTTTTTCTTGTCCGAGGGGATCTTGTATCGGAGACATCAGGATCCCAAGAAAAAGTGGGATGGCGGGTCAGGATTAGTGGACCAGTTAGTAGTACAGAGGGTGTGCCGTGAGAGCTAATTGAGATTAGCTCATGATGTGCCTTTGGCAGGGCACCTGGGGGTACGTAAGACGGAGGCAGCTCTCAGCAAGCTTTTCTGGTGGCCTGGGTTAAAGGCGAGTGTCGTGTCATGGGTGTCACACTTGTCAAGTTGTTGGGAAACCCAATCAGGTCATCCCGAGAGCCCCGTTACAACCCATCCCTGTCATTGGGCCGCCCTTCAGCAAGGTAGTTATCGATATGGTTGGCCCATTGCCCCCCACTAGTGCCGGCAATAAATTTTTACTAACTGTAATGGATGTAGCAACACGGTATCCAGATGCTTACCCCATGCGCAACGGGATGGCTAAGACTGTTGTCAAAAACCTACTTGTCTATTTCTCTCGTTATGGCTACCCTCAGGAGATCCAGTCTGATCAGGGATCCAATTTTACTTCTGCTCTGTTTAAGCAGACCATGCAGCAACATGGAATAGTGTCTGTGGTGTCATCTGCCTATCATCCCGAGAGTCAGGGAGTTTTGGAAAGGTGGCACTCGACTCTCAAGAGTATTTTGCGGTGTTATTGCATGGAGAATGGGAAGGACTGGGATCTAGGTCTCCCATACGTTTTATTTGCTGCGAGACAAGTACCTGGGGAGAGCTTGGGATTTAGCCCGAACGAGTTGGTTTTTGGACACAGGGTCAGGGGGCCCCTCCACATAGTCAAGGAGATCTGGGAGGGAGTCACAAAGCCATGCTCGCTTCTAAAGTATGTAGTTGAAAGCCGTGAGAGAATGCTAAAGAGCTTGGAGGTAGCAGGTCGGAACCTTAAGAGTTCACAAGCTCAGATGAAGGACAGATACGACCAGAAGGTGAAGCTGAGGGAGTTTGAAGTAGATCAGGAAGTACTGATACTACTGCCTCTGGTGGGACACCCCTTGTCTGCCAAGTATTCTGGTCCGTATCGGGTTGTAAGGAAGGTTTCTGATCTCGACTATTTAGTAGCTACTCCTGATCGTAAGAAAAAGAACCAACTTTGCCATGTAAATCTGATGAAAGAGTATGTGAGGCGCCCCTCCGAGCCTCTCACTGTCCCGGTGTTGATCTGCAGCGATCATGGTGGAGAAGGAGGAAGGGATAGTTAAGCTGCGGGGGAGGATAATTGGGACTGTCATGTTTCCGCGGATCAGTGGGCGGGGAATTCTAGACAAGTGGCTCACGAGTGGATATTGCACCTGCCTGAGCAAGAGCCTGTAGCTGTGCAGCACTTGTTTGATTCAAACCCAGCTGTTTTCGCGGAGCATCCTGGCCTCACTACTCAAGCGGTGCACGATGTCGATGTTGGGGACCACCCGCCCTTTAAATCAGTGCCATACCGTGTTCCCCCTATTAAATTACCAGCACTTAGGGAAGAGCAGGATTATATGCTGAAACGTGGGCTGATTTCTGAGGGTGCAGTAAGGTGGACTTCCCCCGTCACACTGCAGCCCAAACCAGATGGCAAGGTGCGGTTTTGTATAGATTTCCGCAGGTTGAATGGTTTAACCCCCACAAATGCCTACCCTCTCCCTCGCGTGGACGACAGTGTGGATAAGATAGGAAAGGCCAAGTTCCTCACTAAGATAGACCTTGTTAAGGGTTATTGGCAAGTGCCCTTGTCTGAGCGAGCGCGAGAGGTGTGTGGGTTTGTGGTGGACGGTGCCACATATCGTTGCCATGTTATGCCATACGGGCTGAAAGATGCCCCTGCAACATTTCAGAAATTAATGAACGACATTGTAGCCGACATTCCCAACTGTACGGTGTACCTAGATGATGTCATAATATACGACGATGATTTTAACAGTCACTGTGCTCACATCGGACAGCTTTTTAATAAACTGAATGAAGCAGGTTTGGTGGTAAACCTGGGTAAGTGCGATTTTGTCAAAGCTACAGTTTTGTACCTGGGGTTCGAGGTGGGGATGGGTCAGGTGTGCCCTCCACAGACAAAGATCAAAGCCATCGATCAGTTTCCCCAGCCTACGACTAAGAAACAAATCATGCGGTTTCTAGGTATGATAGGCTATTATCGTCGCTTCATCAAAGGCTATTCGACTGTACTTGCACCTTTAACTGACTTGTTATCTAAGGACAAGAAGTTCCGGTGGTCTCCTGAGTGTGCAGAGGCGTTTTCCTTGGTGAAACACCTGTTATGTACCCACCCCATACTCAGGGCCCTGGACTTCAGCAGACCTTTTCAGCTGGCGACTGATGCCAGTGGCGTAGGGGCTGGGGCTGTCTTGTTACAGACAGATGATGAAGGTATCGAACATCCAGTGAGTTTTTACAGTAAAAAATTCAATAGTGCACAAAGGAATTACTCTGTAATTGAAAAAGAACTCCTGGCGATAGTGCTGGGAGCTCAGGCACTTCGATGTATATGTTCCGTCTTTCGGACCAGTCGTAGTGGTTTATACCGATCATCACCCTCTGAAATTCTTGAATCAGTTTCATAACCGGAATATGAGGCTGACCAGGTGGTCACTCATGCTTCAGGAGTATAATTTGGACATACGCCATATTGCCGGTTCTGATAACGTGATAGCGGATTGTTTATCAAGGATGGATGATGTTGGTTAGACTGCTACAGGATTGAGGGTTGATTGTGGAGGAAAATAGGCTGTCACTGTAGTTCAGCCGAAAAAAAAAATTAGAAAAGCAAAAAAAAAATATAAAAACTCTTTATTTTTATAACGTGTAGAATTTTGTATAAGATGTTGTAGCAGTATCTAAGTTGAATGTTTTCGCTTATTGTCGCTAAGTTAGTTGAACTTGCTCGGTGGAGTGCAACAGTCTTTATTTTTTGTTATATATAGTGCCTTGTGTCGCAACAGTGTGTGGTACTATGAGAAGCTTTCTGTTAGATATGAAGAACTTAGTCAAGTGTCTTATATCTTGGGGGAGGTGTGACGCTCCTGCATAGTAGCCCCGTGCGGGCATGCGCGAGTGTCGGCAGCCCAGCCGTTTAGAAACCGGCTGGCGGCAGGCGGCCGGCCGGCTTTTCCTTAGTATATAGCCTACGACAATGTAACTAATGTCTGGGATATTCTTATGATGTTTCACAGCTTGAAGCTGCCCTTATTCTTAACCAACACATCTTAGTATATTTTATTCTCGATAGTTGATTGTTTCATTATAATATATAAGATGTAAGTCTAGTGAGAGTGGGAGGAGACGAGCGGGAGAGAGAGACCGGCTGGGGGACATTGCTTTGCGCGGGCGCGGAATAGACTAGCTTGGGACGAGCCTGATGTTGCCATTTGATCGCAACGTTAGGCTTAGTTTCGACTCATGCAAGGGGTAGAGGATTTTGACCCGGCAACGGTGTTGAGTGTTGCCAAGCATGGGATGTATTTCGCATGCCTAGGGTGGGGTCCAGACAGATTCAAGACTCAGAGCTCACCTCACTGTCGTACCCTTCGGACCCCCTTGATATCTATCCCTCTCAACCCCACTTAGAAACTTTCTCTCTTACTTTGTATACCTTCTTTCCACTACTTCACCAATCTATTTAATTATCCAATCCCCTTGATAGACCTTATATCTATTATTGTATTAACGACGAGCTCTCAGATAATTAGATAGGATTTTGGGCCTTATGCAGAGATGTAATTGTTAATGAGACCTAGGAAACTTTTTTGTTGTCTCATATTTGGTGGTTCCATGCTTGCTAGTGTGTTCTTGTGGCAGGTGAGCAGGGGCTAGACCGGAGGGGAGGCTTTTTGCGATCCTTTAAGTAAAGTCTGCTGGTGCGAGTCCTGTGGACCTGCACGACTTTACTAGGATACCCGTGGGAGTCTGGGGGCATTTTCTTGTCTGTGTGCCTGTGTCTAGTGTTGTGTTGTGTGAGGGCCCTTGCCTAGTCCACTCAGCACTGCGCTAGCACACCTTGCGTTTGTTTTAGGGTCGCCAGGAGAGAGTCAGATACTTGGGATCTGAGTCTCTCAAGAGAGCACCCTTTCAATTAGAGTAATTTGCCGCACAGACTTGGGAACGTCCCTAGGCTAGAGCAGGTGGCTCAGCCCGGGTATCCGAAGCCTATATCCTTCCGGCTAGACCTCTGCCACCTGGCAGATTAACAGCTAGCGGTTTATTATATCTGTATGCTTGTTATTGTGCCACAGTTTACCGTCTTTGTGAGCATTGTGAGTCAGGGTGTGGCTTAGAGACTCTGTCCGAGCAGGCTTGCCAGACTAAGAGTGAGAAGCACACCTGTATGTGGTTATGTTGCGAGTGGCTGCCTTTATTTAATTATACCTATGCCATTATACACTGTAGGTCCTATCACTAGTATTTATTCCTGCTTATTAGTTAAGAGTTCTCTAAATCCGTAACGTACTTTCTTTGCCAAGCATCAGATCCTACAGTAGCCGCATGCAGTTTAGAAACCTGCATCTTGTCTACCTGTACGATGTTTTGAGGACTGTTTGCTCTCACCTTCTTTCATGCAGGGGTGATTAGTTGTATTAATTAACGTAACGTTAAATGTACTTTCTTCTAGTTTGTTATTAAATTGTTTCTGCAATTTAATTCCGTTATCTATCTTTTCCTTGAAGCTTTAAGTCAACTTAATTGTGTGATCTTTTATATAGCCTGCTTGACTATCAGCAGTCTATAGTGCGTGCACCCTGTAACCGAGTCATAGGATACCTCGTTGTCCAGGCAGGACTCTTGACGGTTTAGGGTGGTTTGTTGCCTGGGTTTATAGATAAGGGTTGGATCTAGCGTTTTGTTTTCCGTTGTTGCTTGTTGCCGCATACCTAGTCCAATAGAAAGAGCCCAGTGTTTATATATCCCAGGACGTAACAGTATTTATTGTTTTTTGTCTGTATTTATTCTTTATCTTTTTCTTTTTCTTTTTCTATTATTAATATTAATATTGATGATTTTTTAAATGTATTGTTCTTGTTAAAAGAGTACTCTTTGTTTAAATCTGTTGTTACTTCATATTTTGCTATTATTTGTCTTTATATTATATGTATTCATTGTCGATAGTATCAATTGCTTACTTTTGCGATTTCCTTAGTTAATTGTGCTATAAATGTAGGTTATTTGTAGGGTAGTTATTGATAGGGGTCACTTGAGGCATGCTATGCTTACAGGTACCTACCCGATAGCAATATCGTTAGTGAGTGCTGTACTGTATTTTATATATTATTTTGTAATAGTATAGATATCTTATCAATATTTGTATTTTGTACTATTGTTAATGTCTTGTCATGTTGCAAATTTGATTTTAATAATATTTTGACATTTAAATGTAGTTTCTTTATTCAGGCAGGGTTTAGAAAATTTTGCCAGAAGGTCCGGGACTCCCCAAACTTGCCTACTTCCTTAACGTGACGATAGTGCGTTGTTATATGTGCGATTAGTTTGCTTGGGAAACAGATTAACTTGCTCATGTAGTAATGTACACCCTATGTGGTGGATTGTGTTCTTTTATTTAATAATTTTAATTTTAGTAAGCGTTGTTTCCACATAGCGATTTTGATAATTTAATTTGACTTTATATTGTCCTTGTCCCAATTTTGGTTTGTTTAGTTTGCAAGTTTTACATTTTAATGGAGGGGGCTGGCCTGCCTACACAAGAAAAATATATACCTACTGCTGCTCTTACTGTTCAACAAAACAAAGTAGCACATTACAAGGCGGGAAGCAATGGCTCTGATAAGGGCTGTAAGCTGTGTGGCAAGTCAGGGCACTGCTGGTTTAAATGTTTCAAATATCCTAATGCACAAACCAAAATAAAGAGGGCGACGGTATTAAAGGTGTGTGTTGGCTGTTTGGATAGAGACCATGGTCGAAATGGTTGCACCAACCCAAAAGTGGAGCCATGCAAACATTGTCAGGGCAAACATTACCATAGTCTTTGTCCGAATAGGGGCCAGGAGTCGCCACAGGCTCATTCGGAACACCCGGTTACTATGTCGGTTACTACTCAAAAAGAAATGGCATTACTCCCCACAATAAAGGTACCATTAAAAGGTAGGGAGACTTATGTTACACAACTTCGTGCTTTACTAGATCAGTGCTCACAAAAGTCCTTTATATTGAAGTCCTCATTGGAGTTAATACAACATACAGTAGTTTGTAAAGAGACTCTACAATTAAGGGGGTTCACAGGCTCGCTGGAGGATGCAACTTATGATGATGTTGCACTAAACTATCGACACAAAGGGCGATGGTGCCAAATGAAAGCCATTGTTGTGGATCAGCTTCCTAGTTACTGTGCTCACAAGGGACTTACTTGTATCACTGACAAACTCACTGCGCAAAAGTTGAAAATAGCCGACAATGACTTTCATTCAAACAAACTCGATATGCTGATAGGAGCGGAGAATTACTATAAGTTTGTACACCCAGGCTTTAAAAAGGTTAATGGGATAGTTCTCCTGCCCACAATTTACGGGTATGCTTTGAGTGGATCGTTCCACGCCCAAGGTTCAGGAACCACTGTCGAAGTGGTCACGGTTCTGAAAGTTGCTACCAGCCCCATGGATACCTACTTACAGGACAGTGGGGGCCACTGGGAACACAAAGATATTGGTGCACTATGGGAACTGGACCACATTGGCATTGCTTCTAAGGAAGCAGACTTGGAGGCTTAGTCCTGTCAAAATTCAATGAGTCAATACAGTACTCTCGTGTTAATAATCAGTACACTGTTCAGTTGCCCTGGAGGGACAACAAGCACTTACTTCCGAGCAACTATGGGCTAGCCTTGGGACGACTTAGAGGTCTTCAGCGTAAGTTCATACCGGCCCCTGAATACTGCGAGCAATATGGAAGTGTCATTCGGGATCAGATAGCAAGAAGTTTCATTGAGAGAGTGTCGGTAGATACCCTTGACAGCACTAACCAGACTCACTATCTGGCTCATCATTGTGTTGAAAAGGACAGTCGGACCACACCCGTGAGCGTAGTCTTCGACTGTTCAGCAAAGACAAGCACAAATAAGCTGAGCTTGAATGATTGTCTGTTTACAGGACCTTCTCTTGTCGCTGACCTAACCCAGGTCTTGTTAAGGTTCAGATTGAACCAATATGCTTGGGTCAGCGACATTGAGAAGGCCTTTCTTATGCTCAAGTTGCACGAGGATGACATGGGTTGCACGCGGTTTCTGTGGCCCGATGATCCGCTGGATATCGACAGTCCAGTATCGGTCTATAGGTTTTGCGTGGTTCTTTTTGGCGCGACCTGCTCACAGTTTTTGTTGAATGCAACTATCTTGAAACATTTGTCACTGGTAGATAAACATACTCAACATATTCACGGTCTGAGACGTGGGCTTTACATAGATAATTTACAGGCGACCCATGACAGTGAGCAGGACCTTCTGGCCATATACAACAGCGCCCAGGACATATTCTCGGGAGCGCACCTCTTTCTCAGGGAATGGGTCACAAATAGTGCGCATCTCCGTGATACCTTATTCTCACATAATGTCGCAAGTACGGTACAGGATAGTGTAAAGACACTCGGGATGACTTGGGTAACTGATACTGATATGTTTACATTCCAGAAGAGGGAGCATTTTTTACAAGCTAGCACAAAAAGAGAAGCGCTCAGTGTCACTGCTAGCATTTTTGATCCGCTGGGGGTTTTGTTACCTGTCACCATTAGGGCTCGCATTTTTGTACAGGAGCTTTGGCTTGTACATTGCGGGTGGGACGAACCTCTTTCGGACGCGCATAGGGAATGCTGGTGTGACATTGTTTCTGATCTCTGGGGTTGCATGGACTTAGAAATACCTAGACAGGTTACCTTTTCAAGATATGTGACCTTACACATTTTCAGTGATGCTAGTACAGTTGCTTACGGAGCCGCTGCGTATTTCTGTGATGACAGGGATACGTGCCGCTTGATTATGGCTAAGGCTAGGGTGGCCCCCGATTAAATGTATAACTATCCCTAAACTTGAACTGACAGCTTGCGTACTTGCATCTAGGTTAGCCACGTTCATTAAAGAGGCCTACGCATCTGAGCTGTCAATCAAAGAAACAGTCATCTGGTGTGATAGTCAAATAAGTTTATGTTGGCTTGCAAGTAAGAAGTGTTACCGGTGTTTGTTCGTAATAGAGTTGACGAAATCTTAACGTCATGTACGAACACTAAGTTTAGGTATGTCCCTACCGACGTTAATCCAGGCGATTTGCTCACAAGGGGAATTACTCATTCCTCCCTACACAGTACTCGGCTTTGGTGGGAAGGGCCATCTTGGCTATCCCATCCTGAACAATGGCCAGATGGGGAGGAACAAGGTCCTGTGGTTCAACAAATGTTTGCGACCTCTACGGACACTCCCTCGAACGAGACCCATGTAATAGAATGGCCTAGCTATAGTTCGTATGAGGGACTAGTACGCATCATGGCATGGGTGAAGCGCTACGTGGGTAATCTGAAAGCCAAATCGAAGGGGTCGGATCAGAATCATGGCATATTTACAGTACCGGAACTAAGAGCAGCTGAAGTCACCTTAATAGATGTAGCACAGAGGGAAGTTAACCATAAGGAGCGACAGGAACTTGACACTAGCACCACTGACAATAAGGTTAAGAGTACCACCTAAAGGGGTACTGAAGAATTCCAACTCTATTCATCTCTCTCTCTCTTTCTCTCTCTCTCTCTCTAACTCTTTCAAGACCTTTCGCCTCATTTCTTTGTCAATATTATAGGTTTGACTCCTGTAAGGAGATAAAGAAAACCTAATATTTAGTAGTGGCCCCGTAATCATTGACGAACATGCCTATTACATAAGGCATCCTCTTCAAACACTAATCCGCCGTAGTTTTGAATCTACCGCGCAGAGCATTTAAAACTGAGGAGCCTTCATCATGAGCGCACGCGACCTCACTCATGGCTTCAGTCATTATGAATTGGGTTCTCACTACGAAAAAACTTCGTAAAAAATAAAAAACAAAAAGAAAATAAGAATAACTATCCAATAAGCTTTCCATCATATCGTGGATGTACTTGTGTGGATTTCTGACCAGACGCTGATTCAGGCGTCATTCTTCCTTCACTGACATATCAAGTAAACCAAAATCCTCAATACATCAACGAATGGGAAGGGGACGGTCGGGAGGGCCCCAGTCGTCAATGATTACGGGGCCACTACTAAATATTAGGTTTTCTTTATCTCCTTACAGGAGTCAAACCTATAATTTATTAGTGGCCCCTCCATCATTGACGAACATGCCTGATTTCTAAGACTGGAGGGGGACATTCGTAATCATATCATAACTCTAGAAAAGCAGATAATAAAAACAACCACATAGTATTCTTACTTTGAAAATATATTTAACAACGGCGTAGCCGAAAAAATACAAGAAAAAGGGGGTTCAGGCAGGTGCGTGCTTCAAAGAAGCCTGCCTGACAAAAAATGGGTAACCCTGAAGATTCTGAACACAGATCTGTAGTTACAAAGGCACCCCACTCAACGAGTGGTGACAAAAAATAACAAGTTATAAGTTTATATGTGCACATAATAAACCCCAACATAAACTTGGAGATAAATTTCAAAGGAACTCCATTATTCTAAAATTAAATTGCTTTCGCAGCTAAATACTCTAACAACACCGTTGTTTTGTACTTAACATTGTACTAGCACAATTTCTCACTGAGAAATTTTCATATCACATTTTAACCTTAAATTGTATCACAGCTCTCATACTCCGGCTAGGGTGTCCTATGTCAACTGACTGCACCCCCCCCCCTTTCCCGTGAAAGTAAACAAAAGTGACTGCAGGGCCACCTAGACCCTCTGCCTTAAAGCTATACATGGTAAGGAAGGTTTGTCTAGAGCAACTGACAAGTATCTAGACAGAAACGTATGATTAGACGCCCACAACTGCGTGGACGCTATGTCTTCAACTGAAAAAAAATTCAGGAAACGTAAAGAGGCTGCCCATTTGCGTAAATCGTGGACCCGACCCACAACGCCGGGATTACTTTCTTTAATGACTTCTACCAGAAGAGAGGCTAATCGCCGTTTAAGTAAGCGTTTACCCGTACTTGCTACCCATAAAGCACCTTGGGGGTTTTGAGGAGCTACTCTCAAATATTTGGTTAGAGCTTGCACTGGACATAAATTATGATGCACCTTTCCCCTTTTTAACGCCGGCACCGTGAACTCAGAAAACACGTGTGCACTATGCTCATTCTTGGCTACAAAACCTGGGGAGGGTGCAATGGAAATACATTCATTAAGTCTACCAAACCTAAGACAATTAGGTGTGTTGCTCATCGCCGCCAGCTCAGACACTCTGTTTCCGGTGGCCAAAGCCAAAAGGAAAACCGCCTTTTTTAAGAGTAATGCAAAGTCTGCAGTATTTTGGTACAGACGAGAGTGAAGCAAAGACAAAGCTTTGTCCAGAGACCAAGTAGGCATGAGCTGACGGGGAGGTGGGCGGAGTTTAAAACATGCTCTCATAAAACCTGTTTCCTCCGCTACCGGTATGGAAAGACCCGTAAGGTCTAAAAAGGGCACTCTAATCGCAGTTAAGTGATTTTTTAATGTTACCACAGATAAACGTTTCTGCTCAAACAGATAATTCAAATAATTAAAAACTAATGCCACTGAGGGTACAGTTTGTTCTGTCCTAACGATCCAAGAAGTAAAGGCTTGCCAATGTGATTGATACTGTCGTTTTGTAGACTGAGTATATTGATTAAGTAATTTATTTGTCACATCTCTACCGTATGGTGCTAGCCACTTGGCCTCCTGAATGTCCATAATGCAAAAGTCAGCGAGGGTCGCTAGGTTGCCAATCGTGTCTAAGTGGAAATACCCGACCGGGAGCGATACCGGGTCCGGGCACCACATTTTCAATTGCTGGTACCACAACTGCGCCGGCCACAGTGGCGCGATTAGCGAGACTAAGCCTCGATAATCTCGTAGTTTGTTCACTACGTGGCACATTAGTGACGCATCTGGCGGTGGAAACAGATAGATGGAGCTCCATCTGTTCCAGTCTGTCACTATGGCGTCTGGCCCCCCTGCCGGCGTTTTTCGCCCGGCGGGTGAGGTATAGAGGGAGTTTGTGAGTCTCCTCGGACGCAAAAAGATCCACTTGTGGATGGGAGAGCTCTGCAATCATTAGGTTGAAAATGGGTTGCTTGAGCTCCCATTCTACTGTCGTGCTCTGTCTCCGGGACAGAGCGTCTGCCCAGACGTTCGCTACGCCTGGGAGATAAGATGCGTGAAGATAAATATCTAGACTGTTGGCTAGAGCAAAATTCTCTTCCGACACGTTTATCAACTTCCTTGACCTCGTTGACCCTTGTTTCTGAATACAGTGGACTGCATTCAGATTGTCCATTCTGAAGGCCACCGACTTGCCCCATAACGCCGGGCCGTGAGCCTGAAGGAAATACAAGGGGACTAGTAATTCTTTGACATTGATGTGCGAGATTTCTAAGTGGGACCGAAGCCCCTGACCCTGGTGCCCCTGATTTGACTGAAATCCCCAACCTATTGTGCCTGACGCATCCGTGTCTACCCTTACCGTTGGTGGAGGAGAGGTCCATGACATTATTGAGTGCAATGTTTCCCTCTTCGCCCAGACCGCTAGTAAGGTGTGGATTAATTTCGGGATGGGCCATAATTTTTCCCGCCGGTAAGAGCGGGAAATATTTGTTGCCTTCCAATATTAATCGTTTTACTTTCAACCGGCCCAACTTGACAGTTAGTTGAATCCAGTTGAGAGAGCCGGCCAGAGACTCCCAGACCCTTCGCGTCGTAGTCAGACTGTGAAGAAACCTGAACAGTTTCCTGCGAAACCTGTTGCGATTGTCCACACTCTGACTCAGAGTGAGAGCGGCGGTGTCCCAGACCAGCCCTATCCACTGAATTACTCGTGAGGGAACAAGGTTTTGACTTTACCGATTTCACCTTGAACCCTAGAGTTTTGACATGATTTAAAATGATATGACATGTTTTATGCATAATTGTTGTGTCTCTGCCACCACCAGCCAGTCGTCCAGATACCACAACACTCTGATCCCCCTGTTTTAACAATGGCATCAGGGCTTGCCGGACTAGTTTTGTGAATAATCGAGGTGCCAGGTTCAAGCCGAACGGCATCCTCTGAAAAACAAAATTTTGGTGCCTGATCCGTAAGGCCAAAAACCTTTGAAATCTTTTGTTGACCGATACGTGCCAATAGGCGTCTGTCAGGTCTAGTGAACACATCCAACCTCCCGGCGGAAGTGTTAGCCTGATTTGGTGTACTGTTAACATTCTGAAAGAATTCGTTGTGAATGTGAAGATTCAGATAAGACAGGTCTACGACCGGGCCTCATCTGAACACTGTCCCTTTTGGGAACCAAAAATAGTTTGGAAGTGAATACAGGGTAATTTGGGGGGACCGGGATGATGACATTCTTGGCAATCATTTCCTGGGCTAGTGACTCCACCTCTAAAGAAACAAAATTCGCCGTTGTCGGCTGACGTAATCGAGGTCGCCGGAGCCACTGCCAAGTGATGCCTTTGCGTGCCACCATCCGTGCCCAAGTGTTTAACGGCCATGCTTGGTGACACATTCGGAACAACCCAGTTAGCAGACAAGGGTTCGCCGGCTGTACTACCCTCGGTTCCTCAGGCCTTAAGGTAGGCGCCGGGAGTGAGAGAGACTTTAGTTTTTTGATGGTGGGGTTGGTGCTGGACGCTTCACCGGATGGCTGGTGTTGGCCGAAGACTGGCCCTGACCTGGTTTATGTTAGCCGCGTCCTCTCTGACCTGAAAACCTACTCTGTCTATGCCTGAACTGACCCTGGGGGGAGTGGGAGGACTTAGGCGGAAGAAAAGGTTTAGATCCCCCTGGCTGAGCTTTAGTAGTAGGCCTGGGTTTGGGGAAGTTAAATGCAGGTTTCTTAGAAGGGGTGGGACTGGGCTTAACGGCCTGTGCCATATTGGACACTGTTCGCCACACTTCAGGGGTCATTAAAGAGGGAGTAAGCACTGGTGACATAACCACCTGATTAGCAATGCGATCAGGTAGCTTGCGAACTAACGACATCCTAAGATCTTGTCGTGCTCGTACCGCCCCAAGCAAGGCGGTACGTATGTCACCCAAGGATTGGATTGACGACTGAAGAATCAGTCGCCGGGATAACTCAACCGATCTTCGAGCATCCGCATCTGCGATTGCCTGAGTGGATCGTAGGAAAGACTTAGCCACCTGCTGAGATACTATGTACTGCGAGAACAGGCGAAAAGCTTTTCCCAGTGGCCTAAATTCTCTGTCTAGGTGAGTAGGGGTAGGGGTAGTGAACGGGTCCTTCAGCTCACAAAGATTAATCTTAGGGGCAGCTAGAAATGAAAACAAAGCTGACGGGACTCCGCCGGCAGAACCCACCGGCATGGAGACCCATGAATGAGTATACTGAGGTATCTGGTGGGAAGATTTAGGAAGTGAAAGTGGTTGCAAAGTTTTGAGCCTCTACCTCCCAATCTACCCAAGGTCCTGGTCCCAACTGTCCCACCTTCAAAACTGGATTAGCTACGTCGTCTGTGACCGGTCTGTAAATCTAGTTCAGGAGTGAGAGCTGACAGAGTCTTAATATCATTAAACCCATCCAGCTTAGACCAGTCTGAAAATAGTTTTGAAGCTGAGGCAGGGGGTAAAGCAGGCTTAGAAGCATACACAAAATAATCTTGATGATAATAACTAGGTATAGCCTTGATGTTTACGTCCAGAACATTACCTAAAGTATCCACGGCCCTTAGTTTCTTTGACTTATTGCCCTGGATGACCCACTCACGCGGTACCGGGAGTTCCCCTGACAAAGTAGGTTGGGCAAGCTCTGGTTTAGAGGAGTTCAAAAGAACCCATGACTCGTCTGGCCCATAAAGTAAGGGCATAGCTACCTTTCTAAGAGGCGCTTTGTCTAGAGAGGGTGGATTGACATCCGTTATGACCCTGACATTGAAGTTGTCAAAGCCGCCGTAGCAGGCCTATTGATCCCCGAGGTTAACAGAGTGGAGGGTTAGGGATCTTAGATAAATCAATCGAAGTCATCAGAGGCCGTACCGTAGAACTTGTCTTGGGAGCCCCCAAGTCCATTGTGGGGTTTTCCTGTTGTTGACCAAAAAATTTAGATAAAGCATGAGTAAGCAGCCCATTAATTTTCTTGTGCCGTAACAAACTGGTTTGATGAAGAACTTACAGGTGAATCATTAGTATCCTGTGCGGCGTCCAAGCCTGAGCCTGGACCATTTGTCCTTCCATCTCCGAAATTATAGAAACTTCATCTTTCTCCTCCTGATCCTCATGAGAAGACCCCGCCGAGGCAGGGGTAGCATTGTTGCCAAGATAAAGTCTGGCCGGATAGATGGATGGGATCGAAGCCGTCCCTAGTGTGATCAACCACGGCGACTGCTGTCCGAGTGTGACTCGCATTTTTGAGTCGGACGTGGAGTGATCAGACCCTGGTTGCGGCAGCAAAACCGCCCAAAACCACACGAGGGCCTGGCCTACGCTCTCTTGAGATGTCTGAACTTGCACACATTCTCAATTACTGAAACCCCCTGAACTTTCCAATTCCAGGGTGTTAAAATTATACAGTCCGGCATAATCCTCTTTTGTGAGATGCAGCCGCACTGAACTGGACCTCCTTGACGGCTACTTAACACTAAAAACTGCTGTCATGGCGGTAGAGGTTAATTAACGATGAGATGCACTAGAAGTTGGTGACATTTGTTGGGGGTTTCGAGAGGACTTCCGTTTATGAGAATCCTTCTTGTAGAGGGATTTGTGGCTACGGTGTGACCGCGAAAACTATTCTTAGATCTAGAGGAAATCCTCGCCGTGGACCCACTGGTGGAACCTTCCGTCCTGCTCTTCTATCTCGCCGGTGACACAAGAGGCCCGACTAGAGGACTGGTGTCTAAGAGGAGATTAGACCGGAGATCTCGCCCGAGACGAAGAGGCGGATATCCCGGGGCGTGTAGGCCTCTCGTTGGAAGCGTTTAGGTGTTACAGCCGCAGAGGATACAGACCCCTGACCGAGTCTCCGCCGGCGTAGGCTTAATACTCGGGACTCTAGAGGAAACGTTTTAGGGGTGAACCGAGGGTGTTCGTCCAAAATACCCTAAAAGTTTACTGCAAAATCCCCGCGAGCAAATTCTATCCCAAAGTGGGACGTTGTCACATTGAAGGGATTTATGTGCAAACAATGGTAGCTTGTAGGCT